>CM069606.1:11139015-11151515 GCA_035771175.1 Paratinospora sagittata | reverse complement strand
ATAAAATAACAACTCACAGTCATTGAGTTCAATTTCTTTTTATTAGGCTTATAAGGCCTTGCCTCAACTGGACATCTCCAAACATGAAGTGTTAAGACCAGGCCTTAGGTGCTATCAAACAATATTATATGTACTTTTTTAGACAACTATCTAAAGATATTAAAACAATAAGCACTTTTGTTAAAGTTTTGACAAAATTAGCTATCAAACTGTTTCATCACTGCATTCTAGAAGCTAAAAACTTTGGGGAAAAAACTTATGCATCCTTTAACAGAACATGCATGGCAATGAAATCAGTTGGAACCAATCATGCTTCTTTCTTGTGAGTAAAGGATGATGAAGCAAAGAACCGTGAGGTACACCTTAAAAGCTTCACTTGGTGCGCTGTCCTCAGTAAATTGTCTCATCCAACCAATTTTCTATTTCTACTAGGCAATGAAATATCAGTATTAAAAATTTCTACTACTATAAACTCTGTCAAGTACGCCCACCATGGTATAGTGTCACGGTCATGTCAAGACATGCACCGTTACTTAAGAAGAGGGTCCGTGAAGTTTGGTCTCAAGAGGAGGTGGCACTCTCGTAAATATGACCCAGTATGATTGGCCTCATATTTTGATGTTTCCATTTGGAAACAAGCCTAAAGCTTAACATCTACCTTGAGGGGGAGAAGTAGTTGTCCAACTCTCCCTTTTGGCCAATACTTGGCCATGCATAGGACACTCCCTTGGCGCAACCCAAGGGGCCGACTATCATCATCCTGAAAGGGGTAATGGTAGTTCCCATGGCATTCGGGTAGGTTATGGGACGCTGCTATCGTGCTAGCAGTGCGGGGTTCACCGGTATGCAGGGCTGGGTAGCTAACACTGCTATGCCACCCGCTATCGAGTTGAACGCATTGAGCTATCTCTAGCCTACGTACTAGAGTGTGCTTGCGAGGATACTCACGAGTGAGTTATCCGTGGAACTTGTTGGTATTGCATGGTTCGGGGCGACACTGTGCAAGGTACGCTATCAAAGGAATCCGAGTGATCCGTTACGCTACGCACAAGCGAGATATTCATGTATTCCGCTATAACATGAATATATGAGGGGAGGCTGACCGAGAATATGCGTATTCGAGGTGCCGCATGGGTAGACATGTCGGTCATGACAAATATGCCCGTGACAATAGGCTCTCTGGTTTGGAAAGAGGGCGAAAGTCTCTCAGTGAGATAAAGATATGTAGTTCAATTTTTAAATTAACGAGATTAATTCTCTAATTTGTTCAGGCTGATGCGTAGTGGGTGCCTGTAAGTCCCGTAAATAAGTTTGGTATCAGACATCAAATGCATGGAACTGAGATGTCCATATCTCAAAAAAAAAAAAAAAAAAAATCTGTAAAATCTGACCACCCTGTTTCTCTTTCTTGAAACTTTGAAGGAATTAGTTTAAAATTTCTAAAAATATTAATGAGGTGCTTTTTAAAAGCTTATGACCCCATTTAGTATAGGATTTAAAAGCAGTTTTATGTTTTTAAATCCAAGATTTCCTCAAAACTTCTTGGTTGGGATGTTTTCAGGGTATTTAAAAATTATATTTTAATTTAATTTCAAAATTTATAGAGAAAACAAGAATACAATAAAATATGGTTTTCCTTGTTCTCTAAAAATAACTTTTTAAAAATCTGTTTTTAAAAATCATTTTGAATTGAAAACCAAACGGCCCCATGTCTTTAAACTCTGATTTTATGTTATGTGCAGTATAATATATAATTAATAAAAAGAATAAAAATAATAATAATAAGTGTAGATAAATTTAATACATAATTTTAGCAGACACTTATATAATATATTTATATAAGTTGAATGCTTCTTAATTATATATTTAATTTGTAATTCGAGAATATAATGAAAATAGGTGTAAAAAAGAAAACACGTATTTTAAATACAAGAGATGCACGGCGTTTCCCCACCGTAGATCACGACGGGTATTTATAATAACAAAATAAAAGAAAGAAAATGATTAAAACGAGAAGCTTTTGTAGACTTTTTGAGGCTTTCAACCTTACTACATAAAGACAAATCAAATGGTTGCGTATCAGCACGCAATTCGTTACATGACACGTGTTGGAGAAAGCTGGAGCTGAAGAGAATCCGAAAAATGAAATCGGAGTTGTTAGAGTAGAACGTGAGGTGAAGACGACTGAAACTTCAGAACTTGTTTGTGAAGCGGAAGTTTCAAATCTTGAGAGTTCTTCTCTTCCGCGCAAAGATGAAAGTGCGGAGGTCCAGGGATTATGTGAAAGTGCAGACGAAAATGCGATTAAGGATACAAATGAAGGTACTCGCGAGAAGATCGATTTTGTGCAAAATGAAGAGCACGAGACGGTTCGTCAAGTAGTTCGAGCGATTTCTGATCGGATGGAGGGGAGTGGAAGTTTGAGTCACGTTCAAGGTAATCAGGATGCGGGAGGCTCGCTTGCAGAGGGTGCAAAATCAGTTTCAGAGGTTGATCGTGTAATTTTTAGTGAATCTGTTAGTTTGGAGAATGTTGGTAGGGATGCTAAGGTCCAGCTTGCTGATGAGAATCGCACCATAGAACCTGAAATTGAAGCAGTGGAAGAAGCTGTTGTGTCTGGTAAGCAGGGTGGATCGCATTCACGCAGTCCTACTGGGGGCCAAGAGTCAAATATGGGCACTCTAGTTGTAGATTTAGGCAGTTATTTTAACGTAGAAGCAGAGGATAATAATGGAGTTGAAGTTGTAAGGAAAAATGTAGAGTCTCATAGCCAAGGAGCTGATGGTGGTGACGTAGGAAGTGCTGATGAACTTCCTTTGCATGGTCACTCTGATAAGAAGGTTAAACATGAATCTCATAATGATAAGAAACTTGTATCTTTAGGTTCTGAAACTCCCTTAGAAAAGGAGAATCTGCCCAACTGCTTGGAATTGGATAAAGAAGAGGAATTTCTTGTCTCTGATTTGGTCTGGGGCAAGGTGAGGAGCCATCCCTGGTGGCCTGGTCAGATATTTGATCCTCCGGATGCATCAGAACAGGCAATGAAGTATCATAAGAAAGACAGGTTTTTGGTTGCTTATTTTGGGGATCAAACCTTTGCTTGGAATGAAGCGTCGTCATTGAAGCCCTTTCGAACACATTTCTCGCAGATGGAGAGGCAAAGCGCTTTAGAAGCATTTCGGGGGGCTGTTGGTAATGCTTTGGATGAGGTTTCTGGAAGGGTACAGTCAGGTCTCTCCTGTTTCTGCACGCCTGAAGAAGTCAATGCCAAGATTAAATTACAAACTGTTCATAATTCTGGGATTCGGGAAGAGGTTTGTCAAAGAGATGGTGTGGACAAATCATTTGGTATTCAATCGTTTGGACCTGATAAACTTGTGGATTACGTTAAAACCTTAGCATTAGACCCGTGTGGTGGAGGTGATTTGCTTGAACTTGTGATTACTCAGGCTCAATCGGTGGCTTTCTATCGTTGGAAGGGATATTTTGGGTTGCCTGAATTCCATGTATTTCGAGGGTTGTCGGAGAATGATTTTGAGAATGCAACTCAAATTATAAATAATGAAGAGCAGGTTTCGCCTGGGGAGAGAGACATGAGAAAAAGGTACAAAGATAATACAAAGATATTAATGAAAATGACCTTTGTTTATATTATTTTGGATATGTAAATATTCAAAATATAAAAATTAAAATTTATAAAAACTTATTTATTTTTATAATATATAGTTAGAATAATATTAATAATAAAAAAATCAGAGAGAATAAAATATATGTATGATTTTTTTGGCTTTTTTGTTTATAGATTAAATTACATAATTTGCCGTGAACCACCTATTATCTAATTATTTCATTTATCATGCAAAGACTTGCCGCCGTAGTTGTTTGGGTGACCGGTAGAACCGCACCCATACAAACTATACATAAACCGCACTTGATGATATGATTATCTATATCTTGATAGGTAATTCAACCTCTCATTAAGACCAACAGATCCACATTCGACGTGAGTGAAAGTAAGATTTTGTTAGAGAATATCTAGTACTTATCTCTCGGACCCACCAACCAAGTCTCATATATATATTATCCTATCTTATTTTTTCAACGAGTCTCATATTTTCTTCTTAGTCCTCCATTTAAACATGGATCATGAAATTTTTGAAGTTCGGGATAGTGATGTTACCGATTTATTGAATGATGATGACAACAATATCAATGCCGATGCTCATTCTCATGAGCATGATCGCGAATACCTCAAATCTTTGCCTCCTGGTTATCAATTTGCACCCAAAGATGAAGAACTTATTCACCATTATCTTATCAAGAAAGTCAAGAATCTTGAGTTACCTCCCAACAATATTATAGATCAGAACATCTATGAATATAATCCAGCAGATCTAGCAGGTTTTTTTCTTTTCTTTTATTTTTTTGGATCAAAGGGGGTAATGTATCTTATGACCTGATCGCCTCTTAGAATTAACACATTGAAACTATGTATATATCTAATGACTTCCATTAATTAGCATATAACTAAAAAGACAGGCTAATTAATAAAATAATGATAACACTGTTGCTTAAACGTTTTCTTGTAGTGCATGCGAAACTATGTATCTATATATATACTTCCATCAACATATAACTAATAGGACAGGCTATGACATGCAGAGAGGTACAGGGAATATGGGGAGAAAGAATGGTACTTTTTCACGCCTAGGACACGGAAGTATCTGAAGGGAGAACGTCCAAATCGGCGAGCCGGTGACGGATATTGGAAGCCCACCGGAGCAGATAAGCCTATTACACGTGATGGGATTACTATAGGTTTCAAGAAGGCATTGGTGTTTTATAGAGGGAACCTTTCAAATGCGAGAAAAACAAACTGGATGATGCATGAATATAAGCTTCATCGAACTGATGACAAGAAATGTCATGATCACGAGAAGGGGAAGAAAAATGTAAACAATGATATGAGTGTAAGTATATGTTTAGTATATCTTGATATATTATCAAGATATATATTAACAGATAAACACAACCTCTTCAATTTAGTTACGGAAAAAGATTTTCTGATGAGAAAATCTTTTCCGCCCCCTTCCTTGTGAAAATCTTAATGGAAAAAACTTAGGGTTTCTCAGCTATCTTGTCGTTCGAACACAAAAATTTTAATGGTGAATTTGCTATTTAAGAAAATAAGGGTTTTGAGAAATTTACAAATTTCAGTGTTTGATTGCTAAAGATAGTTGAGAAAACAATACCCTTATTTTCTCATTGTAATTTTCTCAGGTAAGGGGATGAAAAAAAAATTCTAATGAGAAAATCACTATCTTGAAAAACATCTAATCTAATATTTTTATATATAGTTATTCTAGTGTCTAATCAAACAACTATCAAAAATTTTCTCAACTATTAATACACCCTTGATTTAATCACTGAATTAATTAATAATTCTCTTTTATTTTCTTGTTACTGCAGTTGGACAAGTGGGTCTTGTGTAGGATTTATGAGAAGTACTCTGAAAGATCTCATAAAGCAGCTACAAATCATCAGGATAAGGATGCTAATCAGCAAGATAATTCTGTCGTAGGGTATAATATTAATATTGCAGCTGTGGTTCCTCCTCCTATTTTTCATCCTCATCTGTTGAATATGGTTAATCATCAATATCGCCATTTTGTCCAAGAACAGAGTGAACATGGTGCATCCTCCTCTTCTTCATCCTGATAATGTCAATATTGCAGCTGTGGATCCTCCTCCTCTTCTTCATTCTCGTCCATTGAATATGGTTAATCCTGATCATGACCATAATTTTGTCCAACAGAGTAAACGTGGAGGAGTAGCAGTAGATAATTACATCCCTGATCATGTTGATTACCCTTACAATTATAGAAATGATAGGTTGCCGAATTTCAACAATTTGCCATTTCATGATCAGCAGCCATTCTTTTACAATACTTCAGATCAGCCATGGATGAACATGCCGAATGAGGAGCAAGTACAACATGAATTCTACTCCAATTTTTTCCAGAATTATGCGTCTAGTTCTTCACTCGATCTTCCTGATCTTCCACCTCCACCTCTTTTTCCAGCAGAGACGACTGAGCCGTCTTTTAATGGCTATGTAGAATATGATGATGGAGTGCCGCCTCATCAAAATGGTGACTGCAAGTGAATTAATTAATTAGATTACATATAAGGGTAATGGTATTACCTTGAGTTATGTGCAGGTACATCAGTCAATACAATTAAATTGTGCATGCAATGAAGAACATGTTTCCTTGAATGTCAGCTATAAATGTCACTTTAAGATTTTCCTCTATTAGCTTTTTGATCTCTTATCTCTTCTATTCATATATTCATTTTCATTACTTATTTTCAATACTCATTTCCAGCACATGTAGCCCATATATATGTGCTAAAAATGAGAGTTTAAATCATTTATACTAATCATATTATTCTTTTCCTTTTCTTTGAATTTGGTTTATGCTATATGGTATTAATTAAATACATCTACTAGATAATTAATTTGTTATGTGGTTCTATTAGTGGCATCTAAACACTTTCTCCGACTCTTTCTACAGTAGTATGTAAGCTCACACTCCACCCCAATAATTTACAAGTACCCTGCCTTTTTCATGATCTGAACTAAAGAATGAAATACAAGAAAGATTCCGAAATATATGTATATACTCAAGCCAACACTTAATTGAGAAATACAACTTATTGGAGAGTGTAGCTTATAACTTTTTTGGAAATCCTATAGCAGAAGATCTGAATTGGTTAAAGGTTCTGATCTTGCTACCTTCTTAAAAAAGAAGAGAATTGTTGAGAGAAGAAGTTAATTTGAGATTTTTGAAAAAAAAATTATATATATATTTTTTACTGCTCCTTCGCTACTCATGATAGAGGTTTAGCCTCTAAAAAAAAAAGACAAAAAAATTTTATTTTTTAAATAGAGATTTAACCATTAATTTTACTAAATATTTATTTTTTTTAGAGGTTTTAAAATTTTAATTAGACACTTTATTTCTACACAATTCTATTTGTATAAAGGATTTAACAAAATAGAGGAAATAAATAGAGTGGCCTAACAAGTGAATACACGGTACAGTAAGTTGTAAGTAAGAAGTTTAAGAGAAATAAAGAATTAAAAGATTTAGATGGAGCAGTGGTATCAGAGCTGTGTTGATAGTGGGCTGAGAAGATTGCCCCGTTTGCGGCATTGGAAGATAGTTGTTGCGTGTTGGTTTGAAGCGGACCAGAAGATTGAAGCTGTGTGCCGCCGACGAGGAGTTTGAAGAAGTTGATGTGCTGCTCGAATTTGAAGGCATTAACACAACAAAAAAGACTTTGGTGAAAGTTGTTTACAGAGTATTGAATCACTATTGTAAGGTGATAGAAGTTTATTTTTGGGGTGAGATATTTCTTTTTATCCTTTATTTTTTTTACTAAAGTGGGTGCTGCATTACTGCACCTATTTTGAGTTTGCATGTTTTTTTTAATTAATGGCCTCAAATAACGATTTACGTCAACCATCACTCCCCCACTTTTGATGGTAAAAAGTATGATAGATGGAGCAAGCTGATGAAAACCTTATTTTGTGAGGTGTTAGAATTTGTTCTTCTGGAATAATTTTTTGAATGGGAGGTTTTATGACATTGTACTGATTTGTTGTGTCTTGAACAAGGTAAAGAATAAGATTTTGATCAATGCCAATAATACCTGTGAAAATATCAACATATTCCTTTTCAAAGACAAAGTCTTTAACTATATCTCCCCCACAAACTCGACGTCCTCAAAGAACCGAGCATTTCCCGACTCAAAAAATTAACTTAGTTGTAAGATCATAAAACTTGTACCTCCTGAATCATTTAAGTATCTAATAAAATAACAATTCATAGTCCTTGAGTTCAGTTTCTTTTCATTAAGCTTATAAGGTCTTGCCTCAACTGGACATCCCCAAACATGAAGTGTTAAGACTAGGCCTTAGGTGCTATATATCTAAAACAAGCAAGGATCATGGCATTGATTAAAACAATATTATATGTACTTTTTTCGACAACTATCTAAAGATAATTAAAACAATAAGCACTTTTGTTAAAGTTTTGACAAAATTAGCTATCAAACTGTTTCATCACTGCATTCTAGAAGCTAAAAACTTTGGGGAAAAAAACTTATGCATCCTTTAACAGAACATGCATGGCAATGAAATCAGTTGGAACCAATCATGCTTCTTTCTTGTGAGTAAAGGATAATGAAGCAAAGAACAGTGAGGTACACCTTAAAAGCTTCACTTGGTGCGCTGTCCTCAGTAAATTGTCTCATCCAACCAATTTTCTATTTCTACGAGACAATGAAATATCAGTATTAACAATTTCTACTGCTATAAACTCTGTCAAGTACGCCCACCAGGGCAGTGGCTCTCTGGTTTGGAAAGAGGGCGAAAGTCTCTCAATGAGATATAGGTCAGGAGTTCAATTTTTAAATTGACGGGATTAATTCTCTAGTTTATCCAAAGTGATGCGTGGTGGGTGCGTGTAAGTCTCATAAACAAGTTTGGTATCAGACATTAAATGCATGGAACTGAGATGTCCATATCTCAAAAAAAAATAAAAATCAAAGTACTTAAAAAATTAAACAATTTGAAGCCATTAGTTTAAAATTTCTAAAATTATTAATGAGGTGCTCTTTAAAAGCTTATGACCCCATTTAGTATAGGATTTAAAAACAGAAAACTGTTTTTAAATCCAAGATTTTCTCAAAACTTCTTGGTTGGGATGTTTTCAGAGTATTTAAAAACTATATTTTAATTTAACTTCAAAATTTATAGGGAAAACAAGAATACAATAAAATGTTGTTTTTCTTATTCTCTCAAAATGACTTTTTAAAAATCTGTTTTTAAAAATCATTTTGAATTGAAAACCAAAGGTCCCATGTCTTTAAACTCTGATTTTATGTTATGTGTAGATAAATTTAATACATAATTTTAGCAGACACTTATATAATATATATATATATATAAATATATATGTTGAATGCTTCTTAATTATATATTAATTTATAATTCGAGAATTTAATGAAAATAGGTGTAAAAAGGAAAACACGTATTTTAAATACAAGAGATGCACGGCGTTTCCCCACCGTAGATCACCAAAATCATGACTAGGTATTTATAATAACAAAATAAAAGAAAGAAAATGATTAAAACGAGAAGCTTTTGTCGACTTTTTGAGGTTTTCAACCTTACTACATAAAGACAAATCAAATGGTTGCGTATCAGCACGCAATACGTTACATGACACGAGTTCAACTGGGCAGGAAGAAGACTCTATTAAACTCTAAGAATATCTCAACTTGGAGATTCTAACCGTCCGATTTTATAGCGATTCGCTAGAAAATCAATCGACGCTACAGTCTCGGACAGCGAACCATGTCGAATCGAATAGCCAAAATTCATCGGTTTTCTCGAACATGCTGACCCAACTGAGATATATCTGTTCCATGACATGTTGTACGAAGCGCATCGAGCCATCCCCTCCCTCCAGGTCGGTACGATTAGGGTTTCATTCTGAAATCTTCTTTTGAATAATTTTGTTAATTTTAATGGCGGTAAGAATGATTTTGTTGTTTTATTAAGCTAGGCATCTTCTCATCTATGGCTTCTTCTAAAGAACAACTTGACTTGAATTCGGACATTATGTCCGAGAACCAGACCGAGGTTTCTGCTGTTAGGGTTTCTGATTTGTCCGAGACTAGTGTGGTTGATGATGATGTTTCTGAAGTAGTTGTTGATGACGAGATTAGGGGTTCTAGTGGGGAAAAGGTCATGACATCAGAACCGGTGATTCAGGTTTCTGTTGAAAGAGGCGAGAAAGCTGGAGCTGAAGAGAATCCGAAAAATGAAATCGGAGTTGTTAGAGTAGAACGTGTGGTGAAGACGACTGAAACATCAGAACTTGTTTGTGAAGCGGAAGTTTCAAATCTTGAGAGTTCTTCTCTTCCGCACAAAGATGAAAGTGCGGAGGTCCAGGGATTATGTGAAAGTGCAGAAGAAAATGCGATTGAGGATACAAATGAAGGTACTCGCGAGAAGATCGATTTTGTGCAAAATGAAGAGCACCAGACTGTACGTCAAGTAGTTCGAGCGATTTCTGATCGGCTGGAGGGGAGTGGAAGTTTGAGTCACGTTCAAGGTAATCCAGATGCGGGAGGTTCGCTTGCAGAGGGTGCAAAATCAGTTTCCGAGGTTGATCGTGTAATTGTTAGTGAATCTGTTAGTTTGGAGAATGTTGGTAGGGATGCTAAGGTCCAGCTTGCTGATGAGAATCGCACCATAGAACCTGAAATTGAAGCAGTGGAAGAAGCTGTTGTGTCTGGTAAGCAGGGTGGATCGCATTCACGTAGTCCTACTGGGGGCCAAGAGTCAAATATATAAGATAATAGATACTGCTGTGATTTCAATGAATAATTTCCCACACTCTTTATTGATAGAAGTTCTATGTTATATACAGAATGGTAGAAAGGCTACTTTAGGAAACATGCAAACGGTAAGGCTAAAATTGTGCTACTGTTACAATTTACAGCTATAGAATTCAAATTTAGAATCAGCTCCAAATATAGAATTAATGACAGAATATTTGACATGATTTTAGGCTAGACATGCTCTGTTTTGATTTGAGTAGAATCCACGCATGCTTCCCTTATACGCCCCTGCAAGATTGAGCTTCCATCGGCAAGACCAATCTTGTTACATAGCAATTCCGTGCGCTGTTTTGACAATGGCTTCGTTAATAGATCAGCGAGTTGGTCTTGAGTATGTACATGTCGTACTTGGAGGTTTCCTTTTTGCACCAAGTCACGCACAAAGTGAAGGTCGATTTGAATGTGTTTCATGCGCGAGTGGTTGACTGGGTTAAAACTGAGATGTGTGGCTCCGAGATTGTCACATAACAGATGGGGAGACTCTTTGACTGGAAATGCGAGTTCTTTGAAAAGAGTGGACAACCACATTGTCTCGGAAGCCGCATTAGCTAGTGCCCGGTATTCAGCCTCGATTGTGGAACTTGCAACTGCTCTTTGTTTCTTGGAGCTCCAAGAAATGGGATTAGATCCCAAAAAACTGATGTATGCAGAGGTTGACGTGCGGTCATCTACATTTCCAGCCCAATCGGCATCGGAGTATGTCCTTAATACTGGAGTTCCAGCTTTGTGGATCTGAATACCATAAAATATTGTTTGTTTCAAGTAGCGTAGAAGTCTTTTGGTTGCTGTCCAGTGATTTGTAGTCGGCTTGTGCATAAATTGAGAAAGTTTGTTGACTGCAAATGAGATATCTGGACGTGTCAAGGAAAGATATTGAAGGCTACCCATGATTCTACGAAACTCTGAGCTGTCCACAGCAGCCGTGCCATCAACCAATTGAAGGGACTGAGTTGTAGAGAGGGGTGTTGACACATCCTTTGCACCACTCATGCTTGTGGTGTGTAGCACGAACATATTTATGTTGAGAGAGAAATAATCTTGCTCGAGTAGGGATTACTTCAATCCCCAAGAAAAAGTGAAGGGAACCCATATCCTTGAGAGAAAACATGTCACCCAGCTGCTTAATAATATTGGCCACAAGAGTTGAATTATTTTCGGTTATGACAAGATCATCAACATAAACCAGGAAATAACAGAGATTGGATCCGTGACTGTAAATGAATAGAGAAGAGTCTGCCTTGGAATTGTGAAAACCCAACTGAAGAATAGCATTTTTGAGAGTTGTGTACCAAGCCCGTGGTGCTTGTTTGAGCCCATAGATCGCCTTGTTTAACCTGCAAACATGGTCAGGTTTGGACAAATCTTTGAACCCCGGGGGTTGCGTCATAAAAACAGTCTCAGTTAATTCACCATTTAGAAAGGCATTGTTGACATCCATTTGCCTTAAATCCTATCCATTCATGACTGCAACAGATAATACGGCTCTAATAGTTGCTGGTTTAACCACAGGACTAAATGTTTCTTTATAGTCAACACCAGGACGTTGATTGAAACCCTTAGCAACTAGACGGGCTTTGAATCTGTCCACGGACCCATCAGCATTCCTTTTTACTCGAAATATCCACTTACAACCCACAGGTGTACAGTTGGAAGGTGGTAAAACGAGGTCCCAAGTCCCATGTTTCATTAGAGCAGTGAGCTCATTAGACATGGCCACACGCCAGTGAGGTTGAGAAATGGCTTGGCTCACAGAAGTTGGTTCTATGGTCTGAGGGAGAGGATATTTGGACACGGTGTGAATTTGTTTGGGTTTGAAAATTTGGTTCATTGATCGTGTGGTCATGTTGTGAGTGCGGTTAGGAGGATTAGTTGTTTGGGTAGGGTGTGTGAAATTCGGATTTGGGAGAGGAAGATCTGGACCGAGATGTGTAGCAGTAGAAAAATCATGAGATTGTGATGCCAAATTTAAAGAAGATACAGTCTGATTTTCATCTAAAGGAGGATTCGGATGGATGGTGTTGTGA
>CM069606.1:10365008-10431415 GCA_035771175.1 Paratinospora sagittata | reverse complement strand
AAGAAAGAATCTTCCATATACATTCACACACATTAATATATATATATATATGTCCTTTTACTTGGGGGAGAAATTTCTACGTGGACATTGAACATGCACTGAGCCCACATCACCACAGAATAAAATTGCCATATTAATTTGAATTTATGACATAGAAGGATAGCGAAACAAGAAAGCAAGTGGTATATATTGAAGTCCAACCAAGGACAGACGGCTCGAAGGTTCAACATGAAATTGGGTCCCAGAAAACCTAGTCCTCTGACTTCAATTTTACTTTGCTTCGTTACGTTTGCCACTCAAAAATTAAAATATAATCTAAAAAGTAAAATTTAAAAATATATTTTCTTTATAAAATTTAAGAGACTATTATAATATTTTAACCAACTAAATATTTTTTTTATGTTTTTAAATTTTTAAATACAAAAAACTGTATTTCAATTATAAACCAATCACAAAAAATCTTTTATTTTTTTATTTTTTTATTTTATAATTTTATCATCTAATTAAATCAAAGCCATCACGGGTGACCTAAATATTCCATCATTAAATTAAGTAATTAATTAAAAATCTGGAGAAGCTGGATGAGTAACAAAGAAGATAAATAACATATTACAGGCTTTTGACTTATTGCCACAAAAATTTTAAAAAATATCACAAATGCTATTAAAATTAAAATAATGACTCTTTTGTCATAGATTGACCAGTCAACCCCCAATTAATAGATGACGTGGCCATAGTTAAATTTTAAATATAAAGATTGGACGCCACCAAAGATTTAAAAAAAATAAAATAATTAAACGTATTTTTTAAAAGATATAAAAATTATTTTGTGCATTATCTTCTTTACATCTTTTCAAAATACGTTTTTAATTAATTTTTTTTTATTAAAAATCTTTGGTGGCACCCAGTCAACAGATATCAAATTCAAGTGTGACCATGTTATCTGCTAACTGGACATTAATTGACAAATCTACGGCAAATAAATTATTATTTTAATGTTAATGATATTTGTAAAAATTTTAAAATTTTTTGTAACAATCTAGTGAAAAGCCCAGCATGTCACTATAGGCGTGGCGAATTCAACTTGAGTGGAACAGCAAAGCCCAAATATTCTGTTTGACAGTAAAACACGTACGACAAAATCATTGAACAACGGGAATGGATAAGAGTTGTGCGTTGGACAGGCGTCACAAGAAGAGTCGTATTTTCGCGTTAACGAAATCTCTGTTGATGAAAAATTATCTTCAAGTTATATAGAACCAACCCCACCGTAAGTCTCAATCTCTTCACATCATGCATTCTCTTAGTGTTAAAGAAAATGGTCATTGACTGACCGGGATAAGGTCGATTATTTCCAAATGCAATCGAGCAGTTTTGGTGGGCCTACATATATATATATATATATATTGGGACAACTAATCTAATTTTCTCCAAGTCTTATCGACTCGATGAAGAAAAATATTTAAAGATAACTATGTAGAAACCGTGTCATCTACTTGTAACTCGAACCTCGTTTTCACTTCACGAACGTTAAACACAACACATGCATCAACTTAACTTACCTCTTTACTTAATACCAGCTTTCATCCACTGACTAATGAATTAATAAATGAAGAAGGCCACAGTTTTTATCATTACCCCTCAAAACAAGAGAACACATCCATAACAGAAAGGGAAATGTTGAACTGACTCCCCAATTTGACTCACATTAAGAGTCACTTGGAGATCCTCTACAAATTTTCATTCAAGTTTCATATTTCCACCAATATCTTCTTTTTTATTTTTTTATTTAAAAAAATATAATATTAATAATTAATTATATAATTAGACATGTTCCTGATCAATAAATTTCCCTCACCTTTTATAAGATAATGACAAAAATTAAACCTAAAAACTTTAAATTCTAAAACCACTTCTTTTAGATTTGCATGTACGAGCCAACCATACCAGTCTAATCCAGGCAGTCGAATATTTATGAAAAATGCTGAAGTGATATGCCACGAGATCCTTCATATTCACCAATTACTTTGATCCACTTGTTAATTAGTTGAGAATTAATATTTTGCTGTGACCAAATGTAGAATCATGTTTAAAGCACCAATCCCACTACAGAGGAAAAAATAATTTACAAGGATTAATTCATGCACCCATTTTGAAGAGATAAATAGAGGGTGCAGTCCAGTGCGACTTGTCACATGTGAGTTCCTCCTGCCCATTTTCCAAGCTTCTTCCCCAATGCATCCAAGTCGTATCCTGGTTCCAATCTCATCTGATAATTAATATATGCAGCAGAAAACGTCAGAAAACCACAATATTAAGATCAAAATTCACGCTCATATTTTGCACATTACCAAAAAAAAAAAAAATAAATAAAAATTGCTAAACTAAAAAAACATATTTAAAAATTATTTAACTTAAAAGCTATATGATAGATTATTGAACTTAATTTATTATAGAAAGTAAATATATAATTAATAAATAAAATAAATAAGCAAATATGTTTGCAAACAGGTTTAAACATGATACCTATACAATGTTAGAAATTAAAACTGTTTAATACCATGTTAGAAATTACTTGAACAAAATATAGTTGTATAAAGGTCCAATATTGCAAGTGAATACGTATAAAGGTCCAATAGAGCAAGTGACGATGGATAAATATTAACAACATATAGATCTACCGTGAGAATTAACAAGATCAACCTGAATGTTATAGGATACAGCGTCCTCGGTTCTACACTGATTCTCGAACACTATATCGAGCTTCTCTTCTTCTAGAATCTGAAAAAGCTTTGACGCTAGAGCTACCCCCTTTAAAGCTACTGTGCTTACAAAAATGGAATCTTCCATCGTTTTAATATCTATTGAAGGAACAAAGGGCCTGTTTTCCTCAATCTCCAACTCCAAAGTGAATGAATCATCATTAACACCGTCTTCTTCATGTTCTTCTTTCTGTTCATCATCATCAGTACTTATAAAACACGCACCACCTGATCCACCTGTCCTATTAATTTCCTCTTCAGAGCTTGAACTCTGATCAATATCTGATGGGATTTCGTTTTGCTCCATCTCGATCTCCGTCGCTTCTTCATGAACCACTCGCACCTCATCAAAACCTTCAACCTAGTTGCAGAAATATATATATTAAACGCCATTACTTGAAAACAAGAACAAATCATGGAAATCGAGAAAGAAGATTAAAAAGGTTTGATCTCTTATGTTCGTGATTCGAAAACAAGGATATATAAAATCTAAAAGGTGAAAATTCAGAAAATCACATTTTATTGTTTTTCTTAATAAAAAAACTGAAAATTTTTAAAAACAACTTTATAATATCGTTTTGTGAGAATAACCTATTTTATTAACAGAAAGGTGAAAACTATTTTCTAAACTTACTCAACCAAAAGCATTTTTTTGTGTTTCCGAAAATTTAGATACAGAAAACTATTTCTGGATCGCAAACAAACACGGCTTCAATTACCTTATAGCAATCATCTGGTACTTGTGGTGATGATGTTGGTAAGAGAGATCTGAGCTTCGAGTAGAGCAGGTGTTCTCGAAGACGGCGAAGAACACCATATTCAGGGTTTCTCTTCTGTATCTTCACGCCTCTCGACTCTTCTTTAGCTTTTAGGCCATTACGAGCCACCGGATTCGTTACGCCGACTCGCTTCTTCTCTTTCATTCTTTCTGTTTTTCAAGTCTTTTCGTTTTCTTTTGTTCTCGACGCAGTATTATTATATAGGAAATCTCATCGGAGGTCATCGGAGGTCTTGGATAAGAGTTGCGCTTTATCCGACATCATGTCTCAAAATCCAGCCACGTGGAAATCCAGGAATAGAGATCAGAATCACGGTTCAGTGGGCCAAGGTACTTTGGATTCTTGGAATACGTGATTGAGTATATTGACCAGGTGTTGGATAACTTTTGAGAGTATCCGGAGCCCAGGATCGATTTAAACTCCGAAGACCACGAGGTTCTCGCGGGCGTCTGAACGCGGCAAGAGAAATTTGTATAGTTCTGGAAATGATGGTGACACCATGCTTCAGATGCTTCTCTAGTTATCAGACGCCAGCCTCACAAACTCTTTAATGCTCTTAATCTGGTGGACATTGTTTTTAATCATGATTTTGGAAAATATCAACTTGGAACCGATATGGGGTGGTAGGATGACGTGTGGCCACGTGGACATTTATAATTTAGAGAAGAAGGAAGCTGATTCAGGCAGGTGATCTTATACTTAAAAAAATTAGAACTTACCAACAACTAGTTCACTCAGTAAAAATAGACTAAGTCCTGAAGTCGTCCTTATATAATTGTAAAATTCAATTCATAGAGGCGACT
Source organism: Paratinospora sagittata (assembly GCA_035771175.1). Lineage (NCBI taxonomy): Eukaryota > Viridiplantae > Streptophyta > Magnoliopsida > Ranunculales > Menispermaceae > Paratinospora > Paratinospora sagittata. The sequence continues at coordinate 10,427,071 of CM069606.1, read as the reverse complement.
TCCTTAGAAGAGATTTACTATTTTACTTCTGCCTAAATGCGAAGGGTGTGAGGCCACCTCACAAAAAAACCTGAAAAAAATAAAATAATAAAAAAAAAAAAGCGGGGTTCACGGAAAGCCAGAAGATCTTTCTTAAGTTTCACGAATCTTTCTTACAAAGATTGTAATTCCACGGACCTTCTCTTAATATATAACTAATATTTTAGTTAGTGACCAAATGCAATGATGACATATAAGGATGGGAAGACTGGAAACACAAACCTCATTGACGGAAGGGAGGTGTGTGTGTCTTGCTTTGATAGTTTTACTTCTTAATTGATGGCTTTGCATGTTATTTGGTCTATCATGAATTCATAATAAATGTAGAACCTTAACGTTTTCTTCAAATAAGGAGTCTTATTTAAAGAGGGTTGTTATCTACAGAGAAATGTTGGGATCAAGGAGAAACTGATCAACACCATATAAGATACACGAAACAAGCTAAAAGTGCAATCAAATTTGGTTAAAAGGACCTGTGCAGTTTTATTATATAATTAGGCCGTTTGACCACGTTAGGGGCAGGGGTGTTCATCTTATCCACCAATCCGAATCTTTTGGGTTTAGTTAGATTGAGTTAAATTGGTTTATAAGTCAAATTAAGTTGAATTGAGTCTAAAAATTTATAAACCGATCTTGTTTAGATTAGGTCAAAATTTCATAATCATCGCGCACTAATAAAAAATAATACTTATAATTCTATTCATTATTGTTGTTATAGACACATATCATTATTGAATTATCTAAAATTTTAAGATGAAAACAATACGAAAAAAATCATCTTAAAAACTATTATAATGTTCGCATTTGACTTATAAATAATTTTATAAAATATTATTTGAAACTCATAAATTAGTAAATAGATTATGTAATTATATAATCACTATATTAGTCTATTAACCCCGACCCAAAGTCATTGGGTTGCGTTCAAGAGTTCTATTGGATTGGGTTAAATTAAGTTTTCTTCAAACTTGAATGGGTTAGGTTGATATTTAATCGTAACCTGAGAGTTCTATTGGATTGGGTTAAATTAAGTTTTCTTCAAACTTGAATGGGTTAGGTTGATATTTAATCGTAACCTGACCAAGTGTCAAGGGTATTGACGGGCCTACCACCCCCACTAGTACCTTAAGGCACAATCACAAACACTCTAAAAAAATGTTGTATGAGTGAAAAGACTCAAATTTAAGATTTATTTTATATTAAAACATTATGCCCCTCAACTCCACCACTCACTCAACTTAATGTTAGATTATAATGGGTTATATTCACTCAACTTAATGTTAGATTATAATGGGTTATATGCTAACACATGCTTTTAGATCACACTAAAGGCCTTGTTGGACACCGGCGAAACTACGTGAAGGTAAATAATTTCGTCAAAATGCACTTTGAGTGCCATGTGGTCAAAATGCACTTTGAGTGCCATTTGACATCCACCCGTTTACAATTGAAATGCAATTTTTTTTAAGGTATTTTGATAAAACTCCTTTTCCTTTGCAATTACATGGAGCAAATTTGTTTTTGGGTAAAAACGCCGCCAAGTTCCCAAACAAGGCCAAAGTATGTGGTTTTGGAAAAGCTTTTGGAAAAGCTAATTTATCATTATTCAGTCTTTGTTCTTTACAGCCTTCTTTTGGTAAACAAGTGCATGGAAGAATTCAAGAACTAAAAACTATGCAAGGGCAACTTTAAAATCTAACAATCCTTCAATCTCAGGTAGCCAAACCTCATCAAGAACAGATTTAACTAACACCATAATCATTCTCTATTGAATACCGAGCAATAGTTAATATTATCAGAATTGAGGTAAAGGGTTAATTATCATCATATAGTACCAATAGTCAATATGATCAGAATGTCCCTTTGCCTCTCCCCTAATTACCAGAAATTGTGGGGATCAAAGCAAGTCTACTTTCAGTATCGAATTCTTCATCAATGCAACCTAGCCAAGACCATCTATACAGAAGGCATCTTTAATCTCAAGTTGAAAGGTCAAAATAACTTTTCAAATTGCAAATCTTTGCAGTTCAGGTCCATCAGATATTAGCGTCAGTAGGTGAAATCCAAATAAGAGTTCAAACAAATGAAAAAAAAACCACTGCTATGTGTAAATGACCTCTGGAAACACCACATTTTCATGTAATTGACATTACAAAGTACTTGAATAAAAAAAAAAAAGACATTACAAAGTACTTATTTGGGAAGCCCAATAGTGCACCGGTCCTGGATAATTTTTTTTATGAAGGGTCGTTGATAATATATATTTTGCTAGAATTGCTAACTAGGAAAAAGCAAGAACTTTGAGATCATGTCCGAAGATCTCCATTTAGTGCAGGTAGGGCATCCAAGAGATTAAGACATCCATCATCAGTGCAGAGAAAGAGCATTACGCTTGACCACTATCATACAAGTCAGCACACTTCCATGAGGAAATGTGCTAACCAGGGATCGGTTGGAACTTCAGTAAGTCCAAGCACCGGATGCAATTCATGTATCTAATAGGACACAAATAATTTATTAAAGTGCAAGGGGACCAAAAAGCTAGATAAAAGTACTCTAATAACGCATTAAAAACTGTTTGTCATGGTTTAACTGAGCCTACAACTTACGGAAACCAACTGCTATCCAAACAGTAGAAGAAATCCATGCATCAGAAATTCAGAAGCACAGAACTTGTATGATTATGAACTCACTGAACCAAAACCAGGCAAACAATGAAGCTACTTCAACAGATTAGTTATGCAACAGTTGCCAAAAATACAGCATGTAAAGGAGTGAAGTGTCTATATCTGCAATATGTTTGATGTCTAATAAAACTAAAAAGGGTTCCCAGAACTTTTCATAGCATTATTGTAGATATTAAACAGGATCTTAAACCCTGCCGTGTGGTAGCAATAGTTTACATGTTAAGGAGACTCCGGTATGCATGTCAAAAGAAGGTAACAGAAAGCAAAATCATATTCTGAACTAAATTTCAACTTGTGAAGTTGCCAGCAGTAAAGAAATTAAAAAAAAAAGAATTAAAAAAAAGAAACAGGAATAGGGAGATTTATGAGAAAAATCAATAAATACCAAATGATCAAAAGAAGAATGCCACTTCTTTATGTCATACTCCTTCCAGTCCTGAACTCTAAAATGAAAACTCTAGTTCCAAATCAAAAGGCTCTTCGCATCATTCTCTTTGGCTTCTTCACGAAGCTTAGCCGGAGCTTCTTAAGACTTCTCCTTTTCCTTGCCATTTTCTCGGGCAATGTCTCCCTCTTCGGCTTATTACTCTTCTTAATCACAGGCTTTGTAGTGAATCTCGGATCTAACTTATACACCTTAGGGGTCACAGGTAACCCTCTTTTCGTGGCTTCTTTAAACAGAGCATTTGCTCGTTCTACCCGACCATGAGCACAAAGCTTCCCCATCAACAAGTCATAAGTCTTGATCCCGGGCGAGCAACCATCCTTCTTCATCATATCAAACGCATTCAGGGCATGATCAATTCGCTCAATTCCACACAAAATCTTTATAAATCCATAATACACCTTCTTATCAAGATCCTCCTGAAACCCCGCAGATTTCATCCGATCAATCATCTCGTTCCCTTCACCAATCCTTGCAGCTTGATAAAGACTTCTTATTAGAACAATGTAGGTTGTGGAATCTGGAAAACACCCCCACTCGGCCATTCTCTCAAACACCTTGAGTGCATCCTCCGTTCTTCTAATCTTGCACAAATTCGAAATCAACACATTAAAAGTCTCCACATTTCGAGGAACCCCAGCGAAATCCATATCAAGGAGCACCTTTTCGGCTTCTGATTGAAGCCGAAATGGATCCTTACGCCTGCAAAGCTTACACACACAATCAAGAATCGAATTATAAGCCATTGGCCCCAGTTCAAATCCACCTCTATAAATCTCCCCGGCCAATCTCTTCGCTTCATCAAGCTTTCCATCCACACACCATCCTTTAACAAGCAAATCGCAGATAGACTCATCAGGAAAGAACTCATTTGCCAGATTCTTCACCATCATCTCCGCATAACTGGCGAATCCGTGCTCACACAAAGCTGAAACCACCATTTTTAGAGACTCTTTATCACGAGAAAAACCGTAATCCTTCTCCATTCTCCCAAAGAACGAGACCGCCTGCGTCGCCCGCCCAGCCCTAACTAACCTATCGATACAGCAGGCTAGGGTTTTAGGTCCCGTAATTCCCCGTGCATCAACCAGAACAACGTGAATGATCTTGAAATCCTTTCTCCGACCAAAGTAATCGATGACATACGAAAACGTCTTGTCGTCGTTGGTAAAGCCCTGGCGAGACGAGAGCCAGTGGTGAAACCCTAGCGCTGTGCGGCCTGCGTCGGGAGATCGGTTGAGGACTTGGAGCAGAAGCGACGGAGTTGAAGCGACGTGAGAGAAGTGAAGATCAAGTCGTTCGTTGAGTGGCAGAGACTCGCCATTTTGGTCCTTGAGAAGCTCGGCTGAGATCGCTTGCGCGATTTCATCTTCGATTGCTTGAAGATTTTCTCGTTCGTTCTTTTGTGGAGATGAAGACGACGACGATGATGATGAAGAAAAAGGTCTTGAAGAAGGGAAGAAGAAAAAGGGATGCGAAGAAGAGTGAGTGGAGACATTGTGGTGTTGCAGAGATGAGATTGGGCTGAAATCGAGATGAGATCGAGGGAGTGATCGAGCTGGGATAGAAGAAAAAGAAGAAGAGATGTAACGAAGTAGAAACCTTCGTAGTTGCAGAGCTCGAGACATGGTGGTGGTTCAGAGTGAAGGGGCTGGAGAAGATGAGAAGTTTAGTTCGAACCTAAACCTAGTTTTGAGAATCTTGTTCGAGCCCAAATGCGAAGATTTCTCGTTTTCCAACTCGAGCACTAGAGAAATGGTTCGAGTCTGGCAAAGCCAGTATTGCCTAAGATTTTACCCCGTGGCCGTTCACGGCCTCTTTGAAACAGGTTCATAATTCAACTCCACGAAGACTTCACCATATTATATTATTATTTATCAATTCAAACGTAAAAATTCATAAAATAATATTTTATCATTTATAAACTTTGAAACATTATTTTTTAATTTTAAAAAATTAAACACATTTTTTATATTTTAAAAATTTTAAATATACTTTGAATCATAAATCAAGCACAATCAAGCACGATGGAAGACAATATTTTCCTCCAACGCTAACTATAGAAGAACAACTACAGTAAAAATATTCAAAGAATACTTCAAGTTAATTCAGCTGAAAGAGCGTCTAATGCTATTAAACTAAAAAGAAGATCCATCTCCTACTTTCTACCACTCTATTGCTGCATAAAAAATACAATACATCATCATTTCATTTTACAAAAGAAAAACCAATCGCTCTGTGACCCCCAATTTAAATTTAAATCACTATTTAAAAATAGTGAGAATTTTCTTCCCCTCCCTAGTTCTAATATCACTTCATCACTCAAGTACACTGCAAACCAAATTCCAAGTAGAGGAAGGTAAGGGAGGAAGCAACATTTCTGAATATAAAAAGGAGTCTGGGAAAGAAAAGAAAGAGACAAAAGAGAACTAGAAGGATTCACATGGAGACAAAATGATCAAGAGGTGAGGAAGAAGATTAATGGATTTGTAATGAAGGGTGGCAAGTCCGCAAAGGAAGAATGAACGTGTCACTACGAAAACAGTTCCATCGCAAACACCCTTTCCGTCGAATGACGAGATCTCCCTTTGCTTCTAATTAGCTCGTGCAAATCAATCAGCAAGTCACGATTTTCTTTTCTTCCTCCACTTGATTTATGATCTGCCCATGCAGGCATGTCCAAGCTGAATCTGGAGCCTGCTAAAAAAAAGAGATCAAATATCGAGATTGAAAACATAAAAAATCTATTTAAACAGCAACGGTGAAAGGGATTATATTGAATGCTTGATATTGGAAAGTATCGGATTGAAGAATTGAGGCCCGATGTCTCGGCAGGGAGTCGTGCTTCAGCGCATCCATATAGTGTGAAAGAGGGGGTGATCACGCTTTCTCAGGATAGCTTGCCGGCTCGCATCGTCGACATCTCTCACCGGGCGCATATGGCCATTCTATCAGAAAGTGGAGGTATTGACAGTCCGGTTGGTAGGAGAAGTAAGAAACGACCTTCCAAGAAGGAATGGAAAAGGATGCTTGCCTTGGCTAGAACCAGGGCGATGAAAGGGAAGCACAATATCCAAGATTCTGCGGATGACCTTGATGAGGTGGACAACATATGGGGCAACATTTTGAGGGGTGCCCAGATCGATGACGATGACATCGGCGCTATGTCTGTTTCTGGGTCGGAAACTGATGTTCCCGACGACAATACTTCGGTGGCAGATCAAGATGTGGACATTATGGTTGGATTGGAAAACTCCTTTCTGGCCGCGGCTAACGACATTCAGGTATGCCCTTCACCTCTTTCTTTGGATATTGTTCTTGCACATTCCAAATGTCACGATCATACTCTTCCTTTAAATTCTCCTGTTGTTGCCATTCCTCCTTCAACTAACCCTGTGACAAGGTTCTCCCCATTACCCACCCGTGACTTAACCCCTTGCAACCGTTTCGACTTTACCCTGGAAAAAAATGCACCAGAATCAGCCAGATATCAAAACAGTAGGGGGATGTGCTCGTTGAACAGGGATCAGTTGGGCTCTCAATTAACGGCATATGGTATGGATGGTGATGATAAGAAGGGCAGATTCTTACCGTTGGGGTCACAAAAATTTTTCTTTGATTATATGCGGAGAATGAATTTGTAGGAATGCAAGTAATTTTTCTTTGATTATATGCGGAGAATGAATTTGTAGGAATGCAAGTATCAGTGTCGCCACGTTCTTGAAGCCATTCACAACTTCAAGGGCCCAGAGACCAGGAAATTTTTGCATAAAGGGAAAAGGTTAGGAAGGAGGGTAAGGTGTTTAAAAGAATATTCTCTCTTGGAATATCAGAGGGTGTGGGAACTATAGAAAGAAAGGTTTGATTAGGCGGAAGATTCGGAGGGCAAATCCAGAAATTGTTATTCTCCAAGAGGTTAGGAAAGAGCGGATTGGGAAGAACTTGATTGGTCAATTGTGGGGATCTAAATTCAAAGGTTGGGCTTATTTGCCCTCTTGTGGTTCGGCGGGGGCATTTTGGTGGCATGTGACTCTAGCGTGGTGGAGGTTATTTCGTGTTTGATTAAGTAACAAGAAACTATAATAAATTAGCACTTCAAATGATGAAATCAAATTGAAATAATCATGGCCTCTAAAATCAGGGCATATTATATCCATTTAAGTAAAGGGTATCTCAAATATAATACAGTTAATACTATACATGTTGTTGCATAAAAATAATAAAAATAAGACTAACAAATCACAATTTACTAAAAAGAACAAAAACAGGTTTTTCACATATAAAACCTGTTCCTTTCCACAATAGTTTACGCAAGAAGTTAAACTCGTCCTTCACTACATCTTTGCAACAGCAGGTAGTTCTTCATGGCCATTGCATTCCAAAATTCCTTTCTCCCTCAATTCATTTAAAAGAAGGTCAGCCTCTTGCAATCTACCCTCCTTTCTGAGGCCAGTTATAAGTTCGATAGACATTTCAGTATTGGGAAGAAAACCCTTCTCAAACATCTTTTTGCACCAAACATATGCTCCAGCAAAATCATTTGACTTGCAATGGCCCTCTACCAGCAAGTTAAATGTAAGAGCACTAGGAACAAATCCTTTGGCCTCCATATCAATGAATAGACGTATAGCTTCTTGTAACCTCCCTTCCCTACAATGCCCCATAATCAAGCTATTGTATGTCATCTTGTCTGTAGGAATTCCCTTATCTACCATCTCTTGGTAGAGAGCAGTTGCCTTGTAGACATCTCCATGCTCAGCATGGCAACGAATAAGGGCATTAAAAACAAGTCGATCAGGAGCCAAATTCTGCTCCAACAATTCCTTGTACAGTTTCTCTACTTCATGGACTGTTCCTTCGTTGCTAACCCCAGTAATTAGAGAATGATACGTTATCACGGTAGGTTTAATGGACAACCTCTTCATGTTTTCATATAGATCCATAGCTTTCCTGGCATTTCCAATTTGAGAATACCCTGAAATTAAGGAATTGTATGTGATCACATCAGGACTAAAGCCCTCATTTGTTAATTTGCAGACCAATTCTTCAGCTTCCAATAGACTCCCTTTTTTGCACAATCCGTTTATAAGAGAATTATAAGTTACAAGAGTTGGTGAAATTTGAGCCCCCTTCATTTCATCAAAAATTCTAAAAGCATCTTGCATCTTGCCAATTTTACAAAAGGCAGAAACAAGCATGTTATAAATATTTGCATTCCATGGTATTCCTCTACCAGTCATATCCTTGAGGAGAATTTCAGCCTCAAGAAGCTTACCATCTTTACATAAACCATTTATTAGAGCTCCATAGCTTATGGAATTGGGCTTGAGCCCCTTCTCTCCCATTTCTTCAAGAATTTGAAAACACCTTTCAAATTGACCAACCCTTCCATAGCCATCGATTAGTATGTTAAAAGTCTGTACACTTGGGAGAACTCCTTTTTCTGTCATCTCCCTCACCATTTCTTCTGCCTTGCTCATATTTTTCATCCCACAAAACATATTAATCAAACAATTGAAAGTGATGCAACTTGGCTTCAAACCAATAAGCTTCATCTGCTCAATCATAGAAACAGCTTTGCTTATGTCACCAATTCGACAATATCCATCCACAATAGTGTCATATATCACGACGGTCGGAACAAACCCCGTTTTTCTTAACTTCTCAATAATGACCTCAGCTTCTGCCATCTTCCCTTCCTTACACAACCCATTCAACAATATACTACAAGTATAACCATTTAGCTGTATCCCTTTCTTAACACTCTCTTCAAACAGAGCGAGGGAAGCATCAATATCCCCACATTTGAAATGCCCATCAAAGAGAATGCTATAAGTAAACCCATCAGGAACAAGCCCATTCTCTTCCATCTCTTTCAACAATCCTTTCACTTCTTCCATCTTCCGAGCTCGACAAAGCCCATTGAGCAACGAATTGTAAGTAACTAAGTTCGGTGACATGCCATTTGACTTCATCTGCTCTAAAACCCTAAAACCCTCCTCCGCCTTGCCCACCTTACAATACCCATCAATAAGCGTATTATACGTAACGCGATTCGGTATGAGCTTCTTCACAAGCATTTCATCAAACAATTTTCCTGCATCTTCTACTCTCCTCTCCTTACAATGCCCAGAAATCATAACATTATACGTAAAAGAATCCGGTCTCCACCGCCCATTCTTCATCAATTCAAAACCTTTCTTCAAGTCTCTCAATTTCACCGCCGATTGAACTGCTTTATTGTAAGTAAAGGTATCAGGACGAATTCCAGAAACCAAAATCTCTGAAAACAAATTAAGGGTTTCTTGGAATCTTCCCGACGAAACGAGGGCTTCAAGGAATTGATTTAAGCATTGTAGAGACGGAAAAATCCCGTCTTTTTTCATCAGTGCAAAAACTTCTGTTGCTTCGTTCGGCATTTTCAAATCTGCGCATACTGATAGAAGGAGATTCGAGAAAGGGCGTTTGGTGTGGGGAGAATGAAGAGAGAAGAATCGGAAAAGATCGGACGTGGAAGAGAAAGGGGTTTTGGAGAGAATTAGGGATTGGATTAGGGTTTTCGAGGAATCAAAACGACCTTGCTCGATGAGTAATTGAAGATTTCTTACTTGATTCTCTTTGTCATTGGGTTCGTGTTCGAGGTCGTTATCGTCTTGGCTGAGCTGCTTTCCTGCTTCAACGGCGTCGGAGGTAAAAGTTCTGCTGAGATGGATTGTAACGTAGTAGCTTTTGCTTCGTCTTAGTGAGTTTTGGGCGAATTCGGGAAGAAGATGGAGCTGCTTCGCCATTTCCTCTGGTTTTTACTGAAAACTCGCTCGAGCGTCTCTTCTGTTCTTCGACAGAGGCTTCCTCTGTTCCCTAATACTATTTATTCGAACTTAGGTTGAGCAATTGAGCTGGCGACTTAATATGCATTTGCTATTGCCTCTTTCATATAATAAAAATAGTCATGAAATAAAAATATTAAAAGATAAATAAATAAATATGTTTAAAAAATTATAAATAGTTAATTGAAAACAAGAAGAAATCAGTACAAATGATTTAACATTTATAATAATAAAAAAAATAATTATATTTGTTGATGAGAGATAATAAATTATAAGAAAAGACTTTATTCAAAAAAAAGAGAGAGGAGATGGCTTTTCAAGAACAACATTAGTGAAAATGAGTAGAATATCTTCTAACCACATTTAACGATAATTAACAGATAGAACACACCTACTATGCCAATGGGCAATTACATTTTCCTTCCTAAGGTCACATTCTCAATAATAGTTTGCAATCTCTCCATCTTCGGTATGAATGTGATCCTTGATTTAATATTTGCCATTACCATAAAGGATTCTCCTTCAAGAATATTAACTGGAATGCCTAGCTCAAGTGCCATTTCTAGTGATGATCTAACTACAAGAGTTTAGCAAACTAGCCGATTCAAAACCATGTATTTTCCTAACCTATTTAGAAGCTTACAATTTTTATTTTTATTTTATAATTTTTATTTTTATTTTTATTTTTTGATGGAGATTTAGAAGCTAACTTGACTTAGTGGAAAAAAAAGAAAAAAATGTGAACACAGCTCCATGGGCCAAAGCGTGGGCGGATTTGTATTTCAGGTTCGAGCCGACGTTCGAAGAGTACACGTCTCAGCCGAACCCAAAGAGCGGGTTCACAAGACCACGCTTGAAAGCTTGAACCTCTCTTCTTCTTTCTTCTTCTCCATCAAGCACGAAAACAAGTGCCTGCAGAAGCGGCGGGAACAAGAAAACAAGCCAAGCAACAACACAAGAGAACGAGGACTTGTAATATAAAAAGCGAGCTCCAAAACCCAAGCCTCTCTAAGACGCTTAGCAGCGGCCGGAAATGGTGAAGTCGTACCTGAGATACGAGCCGGCGGCGGTGTTCGGCGTAGTTGTCTCCGTAGACTCCAACATCAGCTACGATAGCTCCGGAAAGCATCTTATAGCTCCAGCCCTAGAAAAGCTCGGCGTTTGGAACGTAAGACAAGGCGTCTGCTCCAAAACCCTTTCTCCTTCCTCCGCCTCTCGCGGTCCATCCCTCGCCGTTATTTCCATCGCTTCTTCTCATTCTTCTCTGGTAATTAATTTCTTTTTCATTTTGAAGGAACCCCTTTTGCCCTTTTCAAGAAACAATGCTAATAAAGTCGTCTCCTTTGTATCTAATTTTTCAGATAGCTAGTGGTTACGCTGATGGGAGTATAAGGATTTGGGATTGCATTAAAGGGTCGTGTGAAACTACTTTGAACGGGCACAAAGGCGCCGTTACGGCACTTAGGTACAACAAGCTCGGGTCTTTGCTCGCTTCCGGAAGCAAAGATTGCGACATCATTCTGTGGGATGTGGTCAGCGAGACCGGGCTTTTCCGTCTTCGAGGGCATCGTGATCAGGTTCTTCCTTTTCTCTAATGTCAATTTGTGATTGAGTTAAATTGTTAGAGACTGCTAGACCTAAAAGCTATGGCTGTTAGGAAGGGGCCAATTATGTATATCAAGCAAAGATAGATAGATATTAACACACCCCTTACATTCATGCATGATGGCACGTGGACTAAATTTATAATGGGGAAGAAAGACATGTGATTGATAAATTATATGAACAAGCAAATATGCTTGGAAGTAGGTTTAAACACAAGACCTCTAGAATAATAAGGCTCTAATACCATGTAAGAAATCGCTTGACTTAAAAGCTATAGCTGTCAGGTAGGGGCCCAACTATGTATATCAAGTGAAGATAGATAGAATTAACATACACGAGATTAATCTTCTAAAGATTCCATTTTTATTTTTTTGTTTTGGTGAATTTTTCTTCCATTTGCATTTGATTTGTTGGGTACTTATTGTAGGTTACAGATCTTGTTTTCTTGGATTCTGGTAAAAAGCTTGTTAGCTCCTCCAAGGACAAGTTTTTGAGATTGTGGGACTTGGACACCCAGTATTGTATGCAAATAATTAGTGGTCATCATAGTGAAATTTGGTCCATAGATGTTGATCAAGACGAGAGATATTTGGTCACTGGATCATCGGACCCCGAACTCCAATTTTACACAATTAAGCACAAGTTGGTAGATGATGAAAATTCTTCAAATTTTAATGGAACTGAAGTTGTTGGTGATGGGGATTCTGTTACGGAAAGCAAATGGAAAATCTTGAAGCATTTTGGTGAAATTAAGCGGCAAAGCAAGGATCGGGTTGGAACTGTGAGATTTAACAAGGCTGGAAATCTACTTGCTTGCCAAATGGCTGGGAAGACAGTAGAGATATTTCATGTATTGGACGAGGCCGAGTCCAAGCGCAAAGCTAAAAGGAGAGTTCACCGGAAGAAAGAGAAGAAAGAGAAGAAATCGGCGAAAGTGGCTGCTGGAGCAATAGAAAATGGAGAGGTAGATTCTATACCAGGACAGGAGGGTGACATTCCCGTTGTTATAGTTTCAGATGTTTTCAAGCTTTTCCAAACTCTACGAGCTAGCAAGAAAATTTGCTCCATTTCTTTCTGTCCTGTCAATCAGAAGAGTTTACTGGGTACTTTAGCATTGTCTTTGAACAACAATCTCCTGGAAGTATATTCTATTGAAACCAGCGCAGTTTCAAAAATAGTATCTATTGAACTTCCGGGGCATCGTTCTGATGTTAGAAGTGTTACACTTAGCTCAGATAATACTCTTTTGATGTCAACTAGTCACAATGCGGTAAAGATTTGGAATCCAAGTACAGGTTCTTGCCTTAGAACCATTGAATCTGGATATGGTCTTTGTAGTTCTTTTGTGCCCGGCAACAAATTTGCACTTGTTGGAACGAAAAGTGGATCTCTGGAAATAATTGATGTCCGAAGTGGTACTTGTGTTGAAGCAGTGGAAGCTCATGGTGGGTCTGTGAGGTCAATTGCATCACTTCCCGATGCAAGTGGATTTGTCACAGGAAGTGCAGATCATGATGTTAAATTCTGGGAGTATAAGCTGACGCAGAAACCTGGTCAAGTATGTTTGATCTTTCTCTTCCCTTTGTTGTCTTTTCTCTTGTACAATAAAAATTAAGTTGTTATGTATATCCCATGAATAGAATGTTTAAACTGAAAACACGACTCTATAAAAAACTGGTGCTTTTGGAAAAATGTTGATCTTTATGTATTGCTTCTTTAACCATTGCTACATATTCTGCTCATTTATAGCCATCTGTGATTATAGTAAAGATGATTAATTTAAGCATTGACGCCTATGGACCTTTGGGAATGGGATGACATCCTCCCTCCCAATCTTATCTTTATATGTGTGTGTGCGTGTTTTTTTGGGCGGGGGGGGGGGGGGGGGGGGTTTGTTTTTGAGTCTAGTATAGTGCTTTATCTCTGTTTTTATTCTTCTAAAGGGTATTAAGGATGATACTGTGCTTGTGGTTGGTTAGACCTAATCAGTGGGATGACTGACGAATATGCATTAATGGATATCTCATTGCTTTATTGCCTAACGACCTCTTTGGATACTTAATTTATCCTTGTTGCTTAATGAAATTTTGGCTTTTGAGCATTGAGGTGTTTCTTTGGTATTAATTGAAGAAGCTCTTTATGTTGTCTCAAGCATTGCATGTAATGATTTGTGGCTTTTTCATTTGTTCAAAGAAGTGAATGACATATATTTGAAACATCTGCATGGATTTGCATAAAAGCTATATCGATTTTTGGATAGTTTAGGAAATAAAACTATGTAGTGTTTGCATTCCTTTGTCTGTGTGGGATTTCAGAACCTGTATTTTGTTTGCACTGTCTATTCAGTTTCAAGGTCAGAGGTTATATATACATATATTAATTTGGTTGAACGGTCATGTTTGTCTAATTTTTGCAGGATTCTAAGAACTTATCTGTGACAAATGTGAGGACTTTGGAAATGAAAGATGACGTTCTTGTGGTTGCTGTCAGCCCTGATGCCAAATATATTGCTGTTGCTCTGTTAGACTGCACAATCAAGGTCCATTTGGCTTTTTTTTTTCATTTTTAGCTTTTCTCTTTCCTTTTTTTTTTTTTTTTTCTAGTGAGATGTATAGTGTAAGGTCTTGCATAAGATTTCTTTTTAGTAAAAGTTTGGATATGATAAAGAAATATATCATTATAACCTGATAGATTTTTATACTGTTGATCCGAGGCTAAGATTCTAACTATTTAAGGTAGTTACTGACCTCACATTAAGGCTACGATCTTTTGGATGCTGATACTGTGCTACACGCGGACCTTTCTCCTCAAAGCTTCTTAATTTATAAACATGAGGAGGTAACATTCGAAACAGGGTTTATAGCAATCTGTGTTTCATGTGCTAATTGATCAAATTAATAAATATAGCCTGGTTGAGGATGTGGATAATGTGAGAATCATGTTAAACATGACAATTTTGGAGAGTAGAAACATTGGTCTTTTTGTAGTTAAGATATGGCAAAGACGGAAATGCACTTTGGACTAGATGATATATTAATAGAGGTTTGAAAATCTGTAGGAGCCTTGGCTTATTGTGGTGAACTATATTGTTTAACAGGATTATCAAGACTCTAAGATGCCATATGAGCAGAGAAAACAAATATCAATTCCACAAGAAAAATGGATGATGTAATAAATTTCACTATTTGTGTGATATTCAAGCCTTCAGAGCTTGCAATGAAACTTTGAGAAAGAATGATCAAACATAGACTAAGAAGTGAAGCTTGGTTGTTATTTAATGTATACAGATTCAGTCAGGGAAATCAACTGAAGTTCTGTTGTTAATTAGATCATTGATGTAAAACGTGTAAATAATGCAATTATGCAACTTTAATGACAACAGAAATAGAAATGAGGGAGTAGTTAGGTTTGCTAGTGAGATAATGAAAACAATCAAGGTATACTCCAACTGATGTTTTTTGTTATCTTGGTCCACTTGCTCTTTAGAAGGAAGGTGCTTATGATAGAATTAGAGTATATTTTTTTGAGAGGAAACAAGAAAATATATTACTAAGGTAAAGACAGACAAGAGTCACAGAGTACTAGAGGTGCTCCAAACAAGATAAGAACAACAACAGCACCTAGGGTAATTGGAGTGTGAAAGTTGAAGTAGAGACTAGAGAGTCATGTTTGGCATTTTTTATGTCATAAGCAAGTATCATTGACATAAAAGGAAATTTTATGAAACAGTCAGAATTCCAATTATATTATGTGAAATAAACTTATAGGTAGGCATTTGAAAAGTAGTACGTATCTGGAATATTTGTAGTTGAAATGATAAGATTAGGTGAGAAGTGGTAAAATTAGAAGGAATAGAATCAAGAATTAAGTTACTTTTGAGAAGTTGCGGCAGGTGATAGAAATTTGGTGGAGTTGGTTGTCCTTGAGATACAAATGATGGACCACATCTGTAAGGAGTTCACTGGTGCAAGTTTTAGGTGTCAAAAAACAAGATGCCAATGAAAAGTCATTTAAGTTAAAATTATGAAGGTTTGTGCTCTTAATCTTGACAACCAGCATAAAACTTTGTTAGATCAACTATGACATGAATCTTAATCAAACTATGCGAAAATTTGAGTTGAGTTGTGGCCTTAATCTAGCAATTTTGGGTTTCTTGAGAGAGTAAAATGGTGAAGATCCATTTAGCCAACCTCATATAGTTGGACTTAGTATAAGGCTTTATATTGTTCTTAACTTGTTAAACATAATGGTTGAGATACAGGGATAGGCCCTTATTAGATATTGTTGCAAAGAGTGTGTGTATATATATATAAGCTTTGTGTTTTAGTTCATGTTCATAGGGGCAAAGAATGTTACACTTCATGCGGACTTGAACATAATTGGATGTCTTTGTTACAAATAAGCAATAACTTTGTCATCATAACCCCATCATCTGAAGCGTCATATTTAAGTACTGAACTACTGATGGTATTCTTCTATTTCACAGTTGCCTTTCTGTAGTTAGTGATGTAGCATTTTGGTTGATTATCGTAAAAAGATTTGATTCTTCTGAGGTAATAAAAGTAGGAGTACCTGTTCGATTCAATTAACTTGTAAAAAATATAGGTTATGAATGCTATCATAGATTCCATTCTCGAACTAGTTTTGTGAAGAGTAAACTGACAACAGGAAGAAAAATGCTCTGGAATGATTATGTACGTATACTAGTGAGGCTTCTATATGATGACCAGTGGTAGATATTTCAGTGGAAATGTCAGTATGCATTTATTTGTGCATTTCAATTCTTGAATATATACAGTAAGTTTCTGCAAATATGTCATAAATTGCATTACAAGCTGAAATTTCAACATTGACCATCTTGCAGATCTACTTCATGGATTCCCTGAAATATTTTCTATCTTTGTATGGCCACAAACTGCCTGTGCTTTGTATGGATACTTCATCAGATGGAGATCTGATAGTAAGTGGTTCTGCAGACAAAAATCTGAAGATTTGGGGTTTGGATTTTGGTGACTGTCATAAATCTATATTTGCTCATGCTGACAGGTCCTACTACTGGTTTCTGTTTGTTGTTGCTTTATGAATTGTTAGATAAAATGGAACTGTGTTCTGATGTTTGACTAAATCGTTTCTATGGCAGTGTTATGGCCGTGCAGTTTGTGCGCAATACTCATTATATGTTTAGTGTGGGAAAAGATCGTCTTGTGAAATATTGGGATGCAGATAAATTTGAATTGCTGTTAACACTTGATGGGCATCATGCTGAGCTTTGGTGTCTTTCAGTCAGCAATCGTGGTGATTTTATTGTCACAGGATCCCATGATCGATCTATTCGTCGTTGGGATCGTACTGAGGAACCCTTCTTCATTGAGGTATCACATTCTTGTGTCTACTGAAGTATATACATGATTGGGATGATGCTATTATGTTAATGTTTGTTCTATGTTGTTGGATAAAACAATTTTATTTACCATATGGAACGGCATTTGTACCCTCATGGATGTGCAGGAGGAGAAGGAGAAAAGGTTGGATGAGATGTTTGAGGTTGATCTTGACAACACATTTGAAAATAGGTACGCACCAAAAGAAGAATTTCCTGAGGAAGGAGCTGTGGGCTTGGCAGGGAAGAAGACCCAAGAAACACTTACTGCAACAGACTCAATTATAGATGCATTAGACATGGCAGAAGCAGAACAGAAACATATAGCTCAACACAAGGTATGCATGGTTTATCTACTTTATTATGTTACATATACTTGTGTTGCTTATTGTTAAATGCTACAATCATTTTCACCTCTTAATCCTCAGGAGGAGAAAGCAAGTGGAAAATCTGCTGATTTCCAACCAAATGTTATGATGCTTGGGCTCTCTCCATCTGATTATGTTCTTCGTGCACTGTCAAATGTTCACTCAAATGATCTGGAGCAGGCATTACTAGTAAGTTATGATAATTTTATTGCAAATGCACATCTCTCTTGCATGCGAGTTTGCATTTTCCATCTTCTTTGATCAAGTAGGTGAGGACCAATACATGGTAGGTTACTGTTATTAACCCAGCTCGATATGAAGTAATTGTTTGAAATATACATTGTAATTGTTTTGGGTCTAGTCTATCTGATGGAGTTTCAGAAACTGGTTGTGGTTAGCCAAATTAACATTGTATATTTTTTATGCTGCTAATAGCTTGGTTTTGCTGGATAGATTACTAAATAGTTTTCAAGTTAATGCCAAGATAGTTGCAATTTGGCCATCCCTCGGCTTAGTATACACATCCTAAGAAAAGCTTGGCCCCGAGTGTTACTTCACATGACCTTGTTAGGAATTGGCTAATATGGTATTATCTTATTTATTTTGACTCGGAAAATTTGGTATAAAAAAAAAAGCTAAACCTTGCATTTAAATCTGGAAACAAGTTTGAAAACTCTTTTCAAATGTAATACTAAACCCATATTAAGATAATGCAAATATAAGATTACAACCCAAATTTCCAGATTCTAACTGAGTTGTCGTAACTCTTTTTAATCGCAAACCAAACAAGGTCCTAGACTTCACTCATTCCATCATGGTTAATAAATAATAAGATGCTATTTATTTGCAGAAGTTACTAATGATATTTTTTTTGGGATAATGTTACTGATGAAACTTGTTTCTTGTTAAAATATATGTTCCCTGCATCTTTAGATTGGAAAAATATTTTTATTCAGAAAGAAAATGTGTAGAATCTTTTCTTCCTGTTACAATAAAGTTTATGAATTTACAGAGGTGCCCCTCTTTTTAGGCTTGGTTTCACATCATGACTTACTAGAAATGTTTGTCTTGGCAGTCTATACCATTTTCAGATGCCTTGAAGCTTATGTCTTACTTGAAGGATTGGACTTCCATTCCTGAGAAGGTATAACCATGTGTATAGTACAAGGTGTTTTGGTATCTTTTGGAGTCTAATCTTTTATTGAAACTATTTACAGGTTGAGCTGGTATGTAGAATTGCTACAGTGCTTTTGCAGACACATTATAATCAACTGATTACTACACCTTCTGCCAGACCTATATTGACAATTCTCAAAGATGTGCTTTATGCAAGAGTTAAGGTAATTTAATTAATTACTTTTTTTTTTTTTTTCCCATTTTACTTCTAAGATTGTTGAAAAGCCTTTAGAAGTGAGGTTTCTCCCAAGCGTTTACTTACAAAATTATAATCTACTGATCTTTCATTTACTTGCAGTTACGTTTCAGTATAATAATGTTTCAAATTGATTTCAGGAGTGCAAAGATACCCTTGGTTTCAACCTTGCTGCAATGGATCATCTTAAGGTGAGAAGAGGATGTGGATGACTGCCTCTATAAACTCAGTGATACACAATTTTGTTTATATATATATATTTTTTTACAAGAACACAATTTTGTTTATATTAACTTTAGCTGTCGACATCCCTCAAATCCATTTGCTATTGCAGCAATTAATATCTTCGAAATCGGATGCCCTTTTCCGAGATGCCAAGATGAAATTAGTTGAAATCCGATTGCGGCAATCCAAGCGTCTAGATTCAAGGACTCCTGGAAAAGAAGAAAAGAGGAAGAAAAAGAAGCAAAAGAGTTGAGCTGAGATTCAGGCCAAGGCCTTTTATCTGAACCAGTAAAGTGACAGTTCTTGAGAATGGTTCCAAAAACCTGGAGGTGGTATAAAACTAGAAAGTCATTCAAAGTTGTTCCTCTTCACACAATATGTATGATGGTAGATGAGAGGATCTTGGGTTTCAATCTTTTTGCTGATTGAACCAAGCATTTTTGGCGGCCTATTGAACTTTTTTAAAATTTAGAGTGGTTGTGTGGGGAGGAGGGAAAGGGTGTTTTATGTATAACGTCCGTATTGATATCAATTCTTTGGAACCTCTTGCATGTAACAATTGGTTTGCTACTCTGGCAGTGAAATATTTGTTGTTTTGATAGTTCATGAAATTGCCAATAACAGTACACGTTATTAAAGGAGAAATATTTTGGTAATTGGCGTTCTGAACTGTGTTTAGAAGATAGAAAACAACCATCTATACTATTCATTAAATACTCCGCCAAATATTAAGAGCAAAATTTAGGCGAGCGGCTTCGCAGCCTTCCAACTCCCATCCTACATTCTCAATTTTATGTTATACAATTTCAGACAACCAGCAACAAATTGACTCATTTTACTCGTGCAAGTTGGAATTATTAATGAAAAAGAAAAAAAAGAGGAGAGAGAAATAAAAATATCATTACAAAAAAATAGAAACATTAGTGTGTTCCAAAACTACATGCAGAAACAACATATAACATTTGAGAGTGTGGACCTTTGACAGTGCTTGCTGTTAGTACATTCCCAATCCCACCCAGTATGGCTTTGGTGATGATGCTTGTTCTAGTTTGCATAAACATTCAGCCTAATTCGAGCGGTAACCTCAGGGTGAAGCTTCAGCTCTGCGATGTATTCTCCAGTTTCACGGATCTCTGGAAGTGAAACAAGTCGCTTGTCTACATCTCTGCATATATTTGAGATAAAAGAGAATAAGAAGCTGATCAAGTCAAGCAAATGCTACATCAGTACAAGACAATTTAAAACGAGGATGTTCAATATGAAACTGCATTTTAATGAACAGATCAACCTCTTACCAGAAATGTTTGAGTTATTAACAACTTTTTTTTTAGGAGATACAATATTAGTAGTTAGTTGTATAACCAGCTCTATCATTAAACCACACTTTCAGAGAGTTATCAAGCTCGTTCTTGACCCATCAATCCTCCTCACCCCCTAGGGTGAGATAGTGATAGGAGTTGAACCTAGAACCTTTTGAGTTTCAAAGCCACTTATTTACCAACTGCACCAACTCCATATTGAGTAACATTAATTTATGATCAATAAAAAGAGGACAATAAAACTAATGTTGCTCTAACTTAGGGGCTTTGCTCCACCGCTATTGCTGAGAATCTGAGATAATTATAGCTTTTGGGTTAATTGGTTTCTAATATAATATCATACTTGTTAATGTCTATGTCCGCATGATATATAATTGGGCCTATACTTTTAAGCTATAGCTTTTAGTTCACGTGGCTTCTAACATGATATCAGGGCCTTGTTATTCTCAGGGTCCTGTGCTCATACCTCATCACAAACACATTTGCTTGTTTATCTCATTATTATAAATGTCATCCTCCCTATTATAAATATAGTCCATGTGACATCATGCACGTGAGAGTGTTAACGTCTATGTCTGTTTGATATACATAGTTGGGCCTCTAATTATAAGATATAGCTTTTAGGTCTAGTATTTTTATATTCCCCATTAGTATGTGGCATCGGTAATTTCTTTTATATCTCCTTTATCTCCTCATATGGAGGATGGGGGTACATGTGAGGAAGTTTGCTTTTAGCTTGATTATTCATTTTTGGGTCTCTTCTTAACTGCTATAGCTTGGGTTTTGTGGTTTCTAACAGCCTAGTGTCTTCATCTTATTTTTGTTTAATCCATTCATTTTATCTCCGTTACTAAAATCGTTCAGTGTCAACTGTGGTACATGTTGGAAAAAAGTGAGGAGAACCCCTAAGCTTACAGTAGTGTACACTGCCTCTGAAAATACCAAGAGCATGTTAGAAATTATGCACCTTAAGAAACATAGATAGAAAAGAGTACCTTTGAAGCTGTGCCTTGATGATGTCTACAAGATCTTGAGAAGTGACACTGTAAAAAAGTTGTATATTAGATAAACAATGCCAACATTGAATCTGGTCATGTTTTTTTGCTTAGTCGCACTCACCTTCCAAAAATTTGTTTTCCTTTTCCAACTTTTCGCTTCACCTTGAAAGCTCCAACAGTCTCAAAAATCAGAGCAAGCTGTTGTGCTTCTTCTTTCACCTGAAAAATAAGCCACCATCACAGAGCCCATGAGAGATAAATAGATCTATGGTTCCACTATTCTAATGTTACCCAGTTTGCATGGAGTTAATATATACGAGTTTCTCAAAATAAAGTTTCAAGTCAACTTTTCATAATGTTGTAATGTCAAAATTCCCTCTATAATGTTGGTTGGAAAAATGAAGCCTTCATAATTACGAGGTATTTTCTTACCCTCTTTTTCTCTGCCTCAATTCTCTCTTCTTGCACCCGCATTTCCCTGAAAAAGGAGACACTGAGTACTATATATTTCACTCCTTAAAACAGAAACTGATAATAAATTATATATGTATGTACCCAACATATCATGCATATATTTCATCAATACGAAAACTTGATCAGTCCTATCTCTCTTTTTAGCGTGATCGGTTTAGGGAATTTAATGCTTATATGCAAATCCCACACTCATCCTTCTTCATTTGTACTCAATTAACTGAAATTTATATACCTGAACCTTCCCATTTGAGGGATTTTTTTTGGTTTTCATCCACTATTGGCACAATTGTTGAGTTTTAAAAATCTTAATGTGATTCATCTTTTATTAGGATACATCCTTTGGTAACAAAAAGTACTGACACTTACTAAAAAGCATGTAAATTCCTAAGATTGCACAGATATCTGACATTCCATCAAGACTAAGAACATATGGCCAAGTAGTCCATTTTCCCCGTAGGATGCTAGTTCAGACTCTTACATTAGGAAATAACAAGAGAACTAGTTAGAGTAAATCTGACTTAGTCCCATGAATTTTGGCTTTTTAACTGGCGAAAACTGCCTTAATTATGTCTCATATAATCTAATCAAACCACTAACAATTCCGGGCTTGCATCATATATTGAAGCAGATTACAGAATTGAAAGATAGATTTCAAAATAAGTACAAAACATATCATACTTGAGTAGAAGGGGAGTGACAATCTGGGCCATCCCCATTGGATGCAAATAGTTCCTGTAAAATCCAACCTTGACGTCTAGAAGTTGCCCTTTCTTTCCCAGCTTCTCCACATCGTCTTTCAGAATTACCTGCCCAAGAAACCAAATTGAATAATAAAAAAATCAAAAATCAAAAATCAAAAATCAAAAACCCAGATCAGAATCACACCCAGAACTCCTAAATTAGGCTGCCTTTCAATCACATATTTATGAATTTGTTGCACAATAACAATACTTTTCGGGTCTTGTTGGCTTTCTTTTGCGCCACCACGGGCATCACCGCTCTCTTTTCAGAAAATCTCGATGTTTCCTTGGTGTTTCCTCCGAAGCTATGTAACCATGAAGATGAACTCCATGAAAGTGCTGTAGTTGACGCCATTGAAAAGCCGCTCTTTCTCGCTTTCTTCTTTCTTTCTCTTTCGCTCTTATCTGCTTCGCTTCAATAACGTTCTAGCGCCAAAACATACCAGATAACTACGACACTGCCACTCACTATAAGGGCGGAGAACCCTTGAATACCTATGCATCTAATTTTTTTATTAATACCACAGGCACTTGCCTTACACGTGGACAAAAAGATTCAAAGTTACCACAAAAAAAAAAAGAATAATAATAAAAAAAGACTGAAAATATATAAAAATAAATAAATATATATATAAAATGAATCTTATAATTGCTAACATTACAAAAGAATACTTTTAGCACCATATTATCAAATTATTTATAAATTTATTATAAATAATTTAAAAATTTATGGTAAAAGTAGCACGCTGTCCTTAATAAGTTCTAGATTATTATAAGGTAAGGTAACATTCAATACAATACAACCCATGGTTATATTAGAATATGTACTACAGAAACAATAAATGAACTTATTTGGCCAATAAAGGCATTCCCTAATAATATAACAAAAGAAAAAAAAATGTTTATAGGGCAAAAATGAGAAAGTTATATTTCTCTCGAGGGATTAGTCAAAGGTATTCATAAACTGCTTTGGATACCCCATGGTTAGCCAAAAGTAAATAACAACCTAACCTAACCTTGTTTGGTTTATGATTCTGATACAATTTTTTGTATTTAAAAATTAAAAGGTAAAAAATATGTTTAATTCGTCAAATTCAAAAACAGTTTTTCAAATCTTACAAATGAAGAGGCGATCTAAAAGGTTATTTTCATTTTTTTTCTTAAGATCAAAGTTGCCAGTGCCATTTTTTCAATTAGAAATTAACATATATCTAATCAATACTCATTGATGATAGCTTGCTATCGGACTTCACGTATTAGCTATAGCTTTTGGGTTTTAGTAATTTTTAACAGTACTCTCACCATGTCCCCACATAGAGTTTGATGGGCCAAAAGGTTTAAGAACCAGGTTCACATGAAGAGCAGTGTTTTCCAACTTTTATGTTCCTGTTCCACCAGCCAAATACTTCCAACTCATTTTTCCAGTTGCAAGAATTCAGTGAACAAAGCCTTTTAACTTCAATTAATGAAAATCTTAATCTGCAATCCTACCTTCTTTGGGCAAATATCCAGTTATGAATCCAGTGCTGTGACTAAAAAGCTTAACCAAGCAGTAACTGTTACATGTAATACAATATTGAAGTTCTGTAGTTTTCAGATTCTTCATATAGCAGATACGCTTATCATTAATGAAACTTAACATGCCAGATGCTTTTGAGCATGCAGTAAAGCCAGTGAAGACAACTCCACTCCTATATATATTAATGAACATTTGCAGAAAAATCATGAAGAGTATATATATATAGATAGATAGATAGATAGAATACAAGCAGATGCCTTACTGCTTCCAATCAATATTACAAACTCCAATCTCTGCCCAAGCAGCCCTAAAAAATGGACAATGTGTTGAAAACAGCCACATTTATTTCCCAGGACTAAGGATCCTCTCTAGCTATGCTCTCGCGGGCACCTTATTGTAAACATAATAATTTTAACATCTAGGATAATTTTGCACCGAATTTTCAGCTTCATAGACATGCAGCTAAGTTGATAGTCACCTACTAGGTTGTAAGAGAATAAGCTTCGTGTCCGATCTGTCCTACTGCTCTCCTGGAAGCATTGTGTCCTCTGGAAGATCACAAAATGCAATACCCTGAAAAAAGAGCTCAAAAAACAGAATCACCTGTTAGTTATACAGTCTAGGAGGCTCACATATATATCTCATCTGGAATTAAGAGAGAAGTTTTCTACCCAAGTTAAAATTCCTATTTTTACAGAATTTATAATTATCACATCTTGGTGATGGACTGAGGTAATTATGGGACATAAAAGAGAGTCCCCAAGTCTGCTCATTACTACCTGTGTTTTTTCTCCATCAAAAGTACTAAAAGCCTAAAGCTTGGAAGATCAGACAAAGACCAGAAATTTGAAGGGATAATAATGGCTGAAGGCATCATTTTATTTAAGTTTATTCTTTCATCAACTTGTTAAACCAACCATCAAATATGTTAAAAACCATTTGACATGTATTCTACTTACCTCCCCAGTAAGGTGTGCAACACATCTCTTTTCAGCGAGCAACTCAGCTTCAGTCTGTAGATAATGGTAGAGGTAAATAAAGTGGCAGGCGCTAATATATATATACAATTTTGTAAACGAAGACGAAATGAACCTTTTCTATGCGCTGGTGTAGAAAATCATCGAAGATCACATCCTTGACAAGCTCATAATCACCATCCCCCTGAACAATAAGAAATTGCTGAACCCCGATGCATTTGAGAATAAAACTACTTTCAAAATTCAAGCTTTAAAATTTAACTTGCCTTTGATCTGCATGGCATGCTGAAAACAATATCCTCTGCTATCCCATAGGGGTTGCCACTAGTATAAACCTGGAAGTTCATCGGGTATGGTTAGGCTACAAATTTCAGAACCATCCATTATGGAATTCCACCTTTCTAAAAAATGATTCCAGTATATCACTGGATTAAGATACCATCTTAACATTTAGAGTCGGATGAGAGAGATAGCCAAATAACCATAGAAATTGCATCTAAGTGCTTGGCACCGATATGTTTTTAATAAGATTTGGTTCTCTAGTACAGTAGTGCACATATGGATGCAACAGTGAAGATTTATATCCACAAGTGAGTTATATACCAACAAAAAAAATAAATCAAATATATACAATGACCATATGAAAAAGAATAGTGAAAGACTAAATCTTCTGTCTAAATAAGTTTACCCCAGAGGAAAACCAATCGCCTTCAGGTGTAGGAGTGACGAGGGACCTAATTGCATCAACAATTGAGACTGCAGTGGATGCAGCTGAAGATCTCCCCCATTTTTGAATCAGCACGCCTCCTCTCTGGAAATATTAAAACTTTTGTCACAGAATATCTTTTATCAAATGATCACAAATCTGACAAATTAATTAGCTAGAGCTTCTTGGAGATTATTCAACAGAATTTACCTTCTGGACCTTCTCAGTGAACTCTTCCTCTAACCACTTGGTGTCCTTAATGACATCTTTCACGGGTAAACCATTGATTCTAGCATTTAAAAAATCTGGAACCTGTTTGGGGATGTAAAAATTGAACATGTACTTTAGTAGAAACATCCAAAAAAAAAAAAAAAAAAAACTTGTTTTCTAAAGGTACTCTTTCATGGAAATCTATTATTTCAGGACCTGAGTAGTTGAG
This sequence comes from Paratinospora sagittata, assembly GCA_035771175.1. NCBI lineage: Eukaryota > Viridiplantae > Streptophyta > Magnoliopsida > Ranunculales > Menispermaceae > Paratinospora > Paratinospora sagittata. The sequence continues at coordinate 10,400,951 of CM069606.1, read as the reverse complement.
TGGTTTCCCCAGATGGTTACATTTGACACCTTATCATAAAACACTCCTGCTTTAAGAGCTAGCTGAAAAAAAGATAATAAATATATCAGCACTTTTTAAATTAACCAGTGTAGTCATTTATTGACGTAAAGTATTTATTTGATATAATTTGTACTTGACATTTGGCCCTGTTCTCATCCAACCTAGTCAAGGCATGGAAATTCTTTGCCGGTATATTTGGTGCATTTTTCAAACAAATTAATGCACTGCCAAGAAAAAAAAAAGGAATCAGAAAAAGCATTTGAGATGGTAAAGATGATATAAAATTTAGCTTGTCTTGTACATATCTACTCACTTTGTATTGCATGGATTGCCCACCACTATCACTTTAACATTTCGGGATGCAACGGCATTTAATGCTTTTCCCTGATTTCATATTTATCGACCAAAGATTAAGAGAATTTACAAGAAATCATACAACATGCGAAAAAGTCCAAATAGAATTTTATCATGAATTTAAAAAAAAAAAAAATCAAAGAATGTGTAGCACCTGCTCGGCATAAATCTGACCATTTATGTCCAACAAGCCTGCCCGCTCCATACCAGGACCTCGTGGCTTTGCTCCAATCAGAAGAGCCCATTCCGCATCCTGGTAGACATCATAAGGATCAATTCCAATACTTACCTCCCTTAATAAGGGATACAAGGAATCTTCCAATTCCATAGCCACTCCTGCACATTTAAAATATCATGGAGAAATATCAATCACCATTTCAGGGCAAGTGATATAAACAAGCATAAATAGATTCTCTTTTTATTATTATTGCTGATTGTATCAGACTATCAACCAAAAGATATACTTTGTCAAAGAAAAAGTACATTTGCTAATTTTGCATCAGATGCCAAATATGGTATGAGGTTATGATAGTAACCGGGCTTTGTCATGCAACCTCACCACGAATGAACTTGACATAGAGTTTGGAAAGATTCAGGACAGATTTTTTTTTTTTTTAAATTTTGAGTTTTCTGCAAAAAAAAAAATAAATTCTCTGACGTTGCTCGGGAGTGAGAAGGGAAAGTAGTATACGAGAAAACAGTAATAAAATAATAATAATAACGAAATACTAAGATATCTTGTGACTTATTAACTCTCATGGAATATTTTATTGCTCCATTTTCCAGAGGGATCATGCAATTCTATGGACATATTTCTGTGCTTGTTGTATTGTTCATAAAAAAATAAAAAATAAAAATTGTAAACCATTGAAAAAAGCCACTTTGATAAAATAAAATGAACATTGTAAGCTAAACTTAAGATCTGTACCTTCAAGTGCTTGGAGTGACCTTTGAGATCCTAACAGTTTCAAGGCAATTGGTTGATCCAGCCCAAAAACTTCACCAGATGCAAGCTGAAAATGGCAGGAAAGTATGGCAATCATTAAGAAGAATATGGAAAAAAAAACACACTAGAGGGTCTCATGTAAAGTGAATTTAGATTGGGAATAAAACAAATTTACTCTGAAACTAAAAGTACAAGTCTTCTTTTATACAACACACCGGAGTTAAGACGACATATCAACAGGGAAAAGATAGCAAAAGCTGCTTACTTTGAAAAGTAGATGATTAGATATCATCCCGGCAGCGCCTGAAACTGAAACATTAATTAATTTCTTCCACGATTTTGGCTTCTCTTCCTGGTAAGACAACAAACCACAAATTCATAAAAAATACTAACAACTACTGAGAATTGTGAACTGTTAATTTGTTTTTTCTAAAGCAATGTTTTCTTTTCTAATCTTAGATGAACAATAACCAAGAGATCTAAAACTGCCATAATCTCTAATAGAATAGTACCAGTGCCATGTTTTAGGTCTACAAGAATTTCATCAAATATTTCACACTAAATTCTCCACACTTTTCCTTTTCACAACTTATATCGGAGACAAAGGCAAGGAAACAAGTCGTTTCTTATTTTCTGAATCTTTTTTGACAAATCTCTACAAGAAATATATAGAAAAGGAAGGGAAGACTTTACAAAGAAGGTAAATAGACAGGGAAACTTAATCAAAGACATCTGGAGCCGTTGGTTCTTTAATCTTTAATTCTGTATTTCTCATAAAACTTCTTGTATTACAACCTACTGTATGGTGTATTTATAGACACCCAAAATCCAAATCCTAAACAACTTGTAATCCTAATACAATAAGTAAATCTACTCCACAATTCTCAAATCCTAAATAGACTATAATCTAGATTATTACAATTCCAACAGGAGCTAAAATAATAAGGGAACTTTCTAAAATTGCTAAATAAATGAAATTTCCAAAATTTAACACTATTTGCTGAGAAAAATCAAGACCACCGAAATTCTTCAATTTTGGAAATACCCAGAATTGGAAAATGTCTAAGAACTAAGAAAACAAAGAAAAAGTAGTAGTAGGAGTTAGAAACAAACAGCTTCGAGATCATAAGTGAGACAGAAGACGCCGAAGCATTCAGCTGCTCTGTTCTTGGTGTTGTTAGCTTGCTGCGGCGAAACAGGGGCGGCTTCAACTTGCCTTACAACCAAAAAAGAAAGGAAAAAAGATGAAGAAAACTTGTTTAGTAAGAGTAATAAAGAAAAGAGAGAGAAGAAGTGCGCGTGTGTGTGTGTGAGAGAGAGAGAGATTACTCAGGAGCAACAGAACAGAAGACTGTGCCTCTGGCGCTGCGTTGCCGAGGGAGCTGGCGGAGCAAGCTTACTCTGTTGTTGCAGAGGTGAATTGAAACAGAGGAAGAGAGCTGGGAAGGAAGAAAGCGAGTGTCTGGGCGTAAAGGAGTGAATTGGTTAGTCGCCATTAAAGCAGAGAAGAAGAAGAAGAGAAGCTAGGACTGCTTGGTTTCGGAGAGAGTTGCAGAGTGATTTTTGGTTTGATTTTCTGATTTTCATTTGTTTTCGAGGAGGAAGAACTACAAGGACAGAGAGTGGACACGTGTCGAGACAACATGATCCAAACTTCTATTACAATTACATGCTGGCTGCTGTTAGCCTGTTAGAGTATTAGGTTGCTATAAGGAGATAATGTTGTGCTCCCTGTTGTTCCACTTTGTGTTGTCCAATCATGTAAGGGAATTTACCAGGCAGTTGTAGCTCTAAATTGTAACTCATTTTTTTAAATATTTGTCCTATATTTATTAGAACTTAATCTACTAAATTAAGTTAAAGAAAGGTGTTGAAACGATCTTAGATATATACCTAAATTTATACTCAAGCTGACATGATAATACACCACATCATCAGAAAAAAAAAAAAAAAACTCTTTACTCACTATACACCGCATCAATATAGGTATATAATTTTTAAGTCGTAAAAACATTTCTCTTATAGACCTCGCTAGACCCTCAAGCGGGAATAAGAAAAAAAAAAAAAAAGGGTTACTTTAGGTATTTGATACCTAATGTAAAATTTTATTAAATTAACTATGACATGAATCTACTAAATTTGACTATACAAAGGGTCATGCTGTCGTCATTAATTATTTAAAAGTTGATTTAACCTTTTTTTTGTCAATTTATAATATTTTGGATCATTTCGTACACACAAATCATTTTAGATCATTAAATCAAAGATAAAGGGCATTTCTAACTACTAGTACAAAGAACAAATACTTACATCAAGACCCAACAGAGCTACAATAAGTCAAGAACATAACAACTTCTCACCTCATATGAGGGTGAGGAGATTTGAACCCTCTCCCTCATATGAAAAAGAGATAGATGCCTAATTGGATGAAATACTAGTTATTGAACGTTTTTGCCCTTGATGAAGTGAATGGAAATAGCATATTCTTATAGCCATAAAGACTTAGTTTGAGTTGGAAACCCATATTTTTATAATATTTAAAGTTTACTATAATGTCTATAACGTTCTATAGGGTTGCTGCCTAAACCCCATTTTCTCCAATTTTTCTTTTAAGGAGGCATTTTTTGAGATTATATTAACTATTTATTAAAATTATAAATATAAAGTTACCCTTAACTTGCAATAAAAGTAAATCAAGAAACTTGATTTTTTTACATTAGAGTTTAAACTCTTAATACTATGAATACAAATTTTATATTATACTAACAACAAAAGATTGCAACCATATAATGAAACTATGATGTTATATTAAAAAAAAAAGTAGAAAATATATTTAATTAATTTGTATATATTTAATGACTTTTAGTAGTATAAAAAATGCTCTTTTAATTACGAATAAATGCACCTATACGTACAATTACATTCTCAATTTCTCATAATCATTAGATGTGCATATGTTATATATCATCATAATGTATGTACTGCATGATTTATGACAATAACAATGTAGTTACACACACGAAATTATATATACTTTTTTATATTGAAAATAGCATTTCCTTGTATTGTTATCACTTAACTAAGCAACATATGATCTATTAATAAATTCTTTAATTTAGTCCCATCTTCTTTTCACCCAAAGCACCTCTTTTCCTTCTATGCCGAGTCTCAAGTCAATAAAAAAAGCCGTCAAGCACTTAAATACATATAGCAAGTGTTAATTAGGACAAGTATAATATTATTACTTCTCTTCTATGAGAAATTCTTGCCCTCAAAGGTCTGACCAAACTGCCAGTTGCGAGGAGCAACGTGCCATGAGGTTGAGGTTCGTCCATCGCTTGTAGTGACTCGGAAAGTCAAAGATTGACCAGTCAACACCACATCTGCTTCCCAGTTCTGACCCCAATTCCTCTTCATTGTTGTCCAACCCGTCTTGTTTCCTTTCACTTGTACGCTTTGGACATCTCCAGCACCTCCCACATTCCACACCATTACTAAGTTGAAATAAGGATTCCCCGTTATAGTATATCGAATCCCTCCTTGCTTCTTGCAAGCTACCCTGCAATTAATATACATAAACACATCACACATTGTTTTAATTATTCGAAAATTTTTTACACCCCTTTTTGGCGCATGACATCTTAGTGTATGTTGGATGCTTTCTTATCATGCATGTCATAGATATTCTTACTTTAACTTGTAATAGGACTTGTATGTCACATGATTCACTTAAAACTAAAAACATGCACTGTAATAAGGACACTCTCTTCAAAGACTTACGTGAAAGTCACGTCACGAATTACTATATACAGCATTTTTCTTGTGTTCTAATGCATGATTTGGACAATCCAATAATATTATTTGCAAAATGATATTTTTATCACTAGGAGGAAATTAAGACATGGGTAATAAATGAGAGAAACAAACAAATGCTTTGAAGAGCTTCCAACACGAAACCTCCAGAAAATTATAGTTGACAATTAAAAATTTAACATTAAACGACATTAAATGATAGCTAACCTGCGATATTGCACTGGAATAATGCCAGCCTTGTATTGGGCTATCTGAAGGAAGGCAGGCTGGGCAAGATCAAAGTGAGCAAGTGGGGGGTTGCACCACCCTCCATTGTCGTTAGCAAGGTTGTAATTGGGTGGGCAAAGGTTAGTAGACGTAACAAAAAGAGAGGGTTGCCCAGGGTTGCACCATTGCGCATCATTCACGCATTTAATCTCAAAGCATGCTCCACATGACAAACCTCCGTTGAATAAAGCTGTGCTCAACGCGGCAGTTTGAGAGCCGTATCCTTGGCTGTGCAAATCTCCATAACCACAGGCACCCCCTACGACCAATTTCACCAGAGTTATTAAGACAAGCATGACAAGCATAGCAATATAAGCAATCTAATTAATTGCATCGGAAAATATTATTCTAAAAAAAGTCCAACTACATTATCATGGGTATTAATCAAGGAGTACATAAGAATCTAAAAGATGAAAATGAGAATCAGATTATGAGAGTGAAAATGTTATACTACTGTATTTAAATGAACGTGTACAATTTTTTAAAATTTTAATAATATTAAATCATTAATAAGGATTAAAGTAGTTAAAATCTTTGTAGTTAGGATAAAATTTTAAAACATTCATACCCATTGTTCCTGAGGCATCGCTCCCTCCGTAGAATGTGGCGTGACCAGAGTTCCATGGTCCTGGCTTGAACTTGGGTATATTAGTCCTAGCATGTCCATGCCCATGATACGTATGAGGATGGTGATGTCCACCATGGCGTCTCATGAAATGATGCTTGCCATGGTGAGGGTGGCCGCGGTGGCCTCTCCAATGTCTGTGATGAAAGGTAGCTTGGGCATGATCAGGCAGGACGAGAGCGAGTAGAAGCAGCAAGGGCAAGAGGAAACACAATGGCGAAGACATTGAAGATTGAGGGGCAGGGTACTAGAATTAAAGGCCTTTGGGTGATTATTTTGGCCTCTTTTTTGAACCTCAAATGCAGATTCCAGTGGTGATCAAATTATACTTAATTACATTCAGGTACAGTTTGTTTTGCCCACTTTGGCTATTATGGGTATGAAAGAGGAATGTACTAACGGTGGTACGAATGAAACATTCTTTATGTCCTTGATTCTCTGTTGGAGCGAAACAGACGCAACGAGAGCAACCGTTCTGATTATGGTGTGCCTTAATTAGGCTGCACAAGAAGAGGCCCGGTAGTGATATTCTTTGCTCATTTTCGTTGAAGCTCTACTGATCTGTATTTCCTTAATGCACAACAAATTCTGTAATTGGTCTGTTTTGAGATCTCAGATTATTGCTATAGACCTTATTCGGCATTAGATTTTTCTCGCTACAACAAGATTTTTAAATAGGTTAATGCAATGGTTGAGATTGCATTATTAAGAGTAGTTACTAAAAATAGTTGAAAATATTTTATTGTCTCGTACCATTTTTCAAATAAACATATATTGAGTATGAAACCCAGTGTACGTGGCCTCTCATATTAACGTCCAGCTAATGGCTAGAGCTCAAGATATAATTTACTATTTCACTTGTACATACAATTAAATGTGCACTAATAAAAAATTCAACCTTTTCAATTAATCCTATATGTTTCACATTGCACGGCATGTTGTAGGTCTATTACAACATACTCTTGTGATTTATGGTTATATAATTAATTTAAATAAATAATAGTTTTATGGTGTATATATATATAAAGTTTTTATTTAGATAAAAATCTTGGGCAATTGACATGAAATTATATATTTTAATAACATTAGGATTGGCTATCGTTGTCTAGACTTGTTTGTCCAGTATCCTCAAGGTGGTTTTAAGTGAACATGAAAATTATAATATTGAAACAAGCCGAAAAATGAATACCCACCTATTAGGAGTAAAAATATATATAATTGGGATAAGGTTTGCTAAAAAAAAAAATTAAATAAATAAATAAATTGGGATAGGGTTTTCTATATATATCACAAAATTTAAAACCTAAAAATATTTTGTCAAAATTTGCAGAGAAATATTCTTCAGGTCCTTGATTCTCTGTTGGAGCGAAACAGACTCAACGAGAGCGACCGTTCTGATTATGGTGTGCCTTAATTAGGCTGCACAAGAAGAGGCCCGGTAGTGATAGTTATTCTTTGCTCATTTTCGTTGAAGCTCTACTGATCTGTATTTCCTTAATGCACAACAAATTATGTAATTGGTCTGTTTTGAGATCTCATATTATTGCTATAGACCTTATTCGGCATTAGATTTTTCTCGCTTCAACAAGATTTTCAAACAGGTTAATGCAATGGTTGAGATTGCATTATTAGGAGTAGTTACTCAAAAATAGTTAAAAATATTTTACTGTCTCGTACCATTTTTCAAATAAACATATATTGAGTATGAAACCCAGTGTATGTGACCTCTCATATTGAGGTCCAGCTAATGGCTAGGCTTCAAGATATAATTTACTATTTCACTTGTACATACAATTAAATGTGCACTAATCAAATATTCAACCTTTTCAATTAATCCTATATGTTTCACATTGTAGGGCATGTTGTAGATCTATTAAAACATACTCTTGTGATTTATGGTTATATAATTAATTTAAATAAATAATAGTTTTATGGTGCATATATATATATATAAAGTTTTTATTTAGATAAAAATCTTGGGCAATTGACATGAAATTATATATTTTAATAACATTAGGGTTGGCTATCGTTGTCTAGACTTGTTTGTCCAGTATCCTCAGACGGGTGGTTTTAAGTGAATATATGAAAATTATAATATTGAAACAAGCCGAAAAATGAATACCCACTTATTAGGAGTAAAAATATATATAATTGGGATAAGGTTTGCTCAAAAAATAAATTTTAATAAATAAATAAATTGGGATAAGGTTTTCTATATCACAAAATTTAAAACTTAAAAATATTTTGTCAAAATTTGCAGAGAAACATTATTTATGTCGTACGTCCTTTATTCTCTGTTGGAGCGAAACAGACGCAACGAGAGCGGCCGTTCTGATTATGGTGTGCCTTAATTAGGCTGCACAAGAAGAGGCTCGGTAGTTATAGTTATTCTTTGCTCAGTTCCTTGTTGCACAACAAATTCTGTAATTGGTCTGTTTTGATATCTCAGATTATTGTTATAGACCTTATTCGACATTAGATTTTTCTCGCTACAACAAGATTTTCAAATAGGTTAAAGCAATGGTTGAGATTGCATTATTAAGAGTAGTTACTCAAAAATAGTTGAAAATATTTTACTGTCTCATACCATTTTTCAAATAAACATATATCAAGTATGAAACCCGGTGTATGTGGCCTCTCATATTGACGTCCAGCTAATGGCTAGAGTTCATGATATAATTTACTATTTCACTTGTACATACAATTAAATGTGCACTAATCAAAGATTCAACCTTTTCAATTAATCCTATATTTTTCACATTGCAGGGCATGTTGTAGATCTATTAAAACATACTGTTGTGATTTATTGTTATATAATTAATTTAAATAAATAATAGTTTTATGGTGTATATATATGTAAAGTTTTTATTTAGATAAAAATCTTGGGCAATTGACATGAAATTATATATTTTAATAACATTAGGGTTGGTTATCGTTGTCTAGACTTGTTTGTCCAGTATCCTCGGGTGGTTTTAAGTAAATATGAAAATTATAATATTGAAACAAGTCGAAAGATGAATACGCACTTATTAGGAGTAAAAATATATATAATTGGGATAAGGTCTGCTCAAAAAATAAATTTTAATAAATAAATAAATTGGGATAAGGTTTTCTATATCACAAAATTTAAAACCTAAAAATATTTTGTCAAAATTTGGAAAGAAACATTCTTTATGTCCTTGATTCTCCATTGGAGCGAAACAGACGCAACGAGAGCGACCGTTCTGATTATGGTGTACCTTAATTAGGCTGCACAAGAAGAGGCTCGGTAGTTATGGTTATTCTTTGCTCATTTCCGTTGAAGCTCTACTGATCTGTATTTCCTTGATGCACAACAAATTCTGTAATTGGTCTGTTTTGAGATCTCAGATTATTGTTATAGACCTTATTCGACATTAGATTTTTCTCGCTACAACAAGATTGTCAAATAGGTTAATGCAATGGTTGAGATTGCATTATTAAGAGTAATTACTCAAAAATAGTTGATAATATTTTACTGTCTCGTACCATTTTTCAAATAAACATATATTGAGTATGAAACCCAGTGTATGTGGCCTCTCATATTGACGTCCAGCTAATGACTAGAGTTCAAGATATAATTTACTATTTCACTTGTACATACAATTAAATGTGCACTAATAAAAAATTCAACCTTTTCAATTAATCCTATATGTTTCAAATTGTAGGGCATGTTGTAGATCTATTACAACATACTGTTGTGATTTATGGTTATATAATTAATTTAAATAAATAATAGTTTTATGGTGTATATATATATATATAAAGTTTTTATTTAGATAAAAATCTTGGGAAATTGACATGAAATTATTTATTTTAATAACATTAGGGTTGGCTATCGTTGTCTAGACTTGTTTGTCCAGTATCCTCGGGTGGTTTTAAGTAAATATGAAAATTATAATATTGAAACAAGTCGAAAAATGAATACGCACTTATTAGGAGTAAAAATATATATAATTGGGATAAGGTTTGCTCAAAAAATAAATTTTAATAAATAAATAAATTGGGATAAGGTTTTCTATATCACAATATTGAAAACCTAAAAATATTTTGTCAAAATTTGCAGAGAAACATTCTTTATGTCCTTGATTCTCTGTTGGAGTGAAACAGAGCGACCGTTCTGATTATGGTGTGCCTTAATTAGGCTGCACAAGAAGAGGCTCGGTAGCTATAGTTATTCTTTGCTCATTTACGTTGAAGCTCTACCAATCTGTATTTCCTTGATGCACAACAAATTCTGTAATTGGTCTGTTTTGATATCTCAGATTATTGCTATAGGCCTTATTCGACATTAGATTTTTCTCGCTACAACAAGATTTTCAAATAGGTTAATGCAATGGTTGAGATTGCATTATTAAGAGTAGTTACTCAAAAATAGTTGAAAATATTTTACTGTCTCGTACCATTTTTAAATAAACATATATTGAGTATGAAACCCAGTGTATGTGGCTTCTCATATTGACGTCCAGCTAATGGCTAGAGTTCAAGATATAATTTACTATTTCACTTGTACATACAATTAAATGTGCACTAATCAAAGATTCGACCTTTTCAATTAATCCTATATGTTTCACATTGTAGGGCATGTTGTAGATCTATTAAAACATACTCTTGTGATTTATGGTTATATAATTAATTTAAATAAATAATAGTTTTATGGTGTATATATATATAAAGTTTTTATTTAGATAAAAATCTTGGGCAATTGACATGAAATTATATATTTTAATAACATTAGGGTTGGCTATCGTTGTCTAGACTTAGACTTGTTTGTCCAGTATCCTCGAACGGGTGGTTTTTAGTGAATATGAAAATTATAATCTTGAAAATGAATACCCACTTATTAGGAGTAAAAATATATATACTTGGGATAAGGTTTGCTCAAAAAAAAAAAATTAAATAAATAATAAATTGGGATAAGGTTTTCTATATCACAAAATTTAAAACCTAAAAATATTTTGTCAAAATTTACAGAGAAAACATGTTGAAAATGATAAAATATTAATTTCTGAATTTTCACTTGGTGAGTTATATATTTTAATTTCCAGATCAGAAACCAAATGCAACCTAATTTTCTCATTAACCACATGATATTATCTCTTCTTTATTTCCAGATTTTAGGTTTTTCAAATTTTATTTTGATATCCTATGCTTATTATGGGTCAATTTCTGTTTCAAAAATGGGCCAAGTCCAGACACACTATATATCTCTTTATACAAGGGGTTGCTTCTTTACCCATATTTCTACCACCCTAACATAACTACTATAACTACTTATATCTACTGGACTTTTGACATGATTACCCTTAAAAAAAAATAATTTCACAAATACCATCGAAATACAAATAATGACCAATTTGCCATAATTTACTGTTTATTGCACTGTCAGACATCGGCGTCCATATGACATTTTAAGAAAGACGTCTTTTGAAAAGACGCATTCCTTTCATATTTTTTTTAAGTGAAGAAAAGCCCTTCAGAAATTTTTTTTTTACTAGTGGAAGGAAAGGCGTAGGGAAGGCGTTGTTAAGAGAAGGCGTTTTTCAATCTTGCTTGTGGGAAGGCACCCAAATTGTAACATCATGTTGGAGCATCCGAGCATTAGCAAGTTTCATCTTCGGATTCACTCGCAACCATTGGTGAAAAAGCTTTCGGTTATCGATTTATCGTCTGGTAATTTTGCATTTTCTTTTGGATGTAAATGATTGTTTTGCAATGTTATTTGATTCTGGGCCTGATTCTTGATTCTGGGTATTTTTTAACTCATGGAACATGGATTTTGGATCAAAAGATCGAAGAGGTTCGAGTTGAGTTGAATGAAGGGGATACGTTGAGATTGGGTTCCTTTGAGTCGAGCTTTTGATCTTGAAAACCCATTTGTATCGCTTGTTATTGAAAACCCATTACCACCTGAAGCAAATATAGAAGAAGAAGAAGAAGAAGAGAAATTTCAGGTGAGGCCTTAATGGATTCTTGGAATTAAAATGTAAAAAATTGGGTGAGAAATAATTGTTAATAACATTATTTTTCTTGTGTTTTACAGGATGAGAATTTGAATTCAATTTTTGAGGAACAGAAACAGCTACTCCCATCAGAATACTTTCAAGTCCCTTGCGTTCAAAAAAATGACACAAAAATTTCTCTAGAGGTAAGGGGTCTTTTCAAAAGACTTCTTACCTTCACTTAAAAAAAAAATATGTGAAGAGAAGACGTCTTTTGCTAGTAAAAAAAAAATATCTGAAGAGAAGACGTCTTTTCAAAAGACGCCTTCCTTTCATATTTTTCTTTTCAAAAGATGTCTTCCTTAAAATGCCACATGAACGCCGACGTGACGCTTGTTTAACGCGCTGACTGTACAATAAACAGTAAATTATGGCAAATAGGTCATTATTTGTATTTCGATGGCATTTGTGAAATTATTTTTTTTTTAAAGGTAATCATGTCAAAAACCCTATATCTACTGCCCTTATTAACAACCAAAGAGACAGTGTGAGTGTGAAAAGTTGCATGTCATCCATTAACGAGTATACTTTTTTCATCCTTTTCTCTTTAAGGTTATTTTGAGCGTTAGTATCAGTTTGAACTCAATCAAGGACTAGGAGTGCCTCCAATAACCAAGTTCAGTTCAATGCATGATCATAATTTTGCTAAAGCTCAAAAAGACATACCAAATCCACAAGAGTCTCGCCATTACGGATTCTGGGAAAGGGACAACTTATGCAACCTAACCTCCGCATATAAAGAGAGGACTGTTTTCAAATTTGAATTCGAGACCTCTAGGCAACAATAACTTCAATCATTGCAACTATTGATTAAAAAAACTACTATCATCTATTAGATTTAGACCAAATAAAAAAAAAAAAAAGGCATGCTTATATGTTGTAATCAAGAAAGAAATCTATACTGATATCAAGATTAAAAACCAGAATGTAGAGGGAGTTCTACCCATACTCACTGATCATTGGGTATCAAAACCTGTTACAATCTTTTTGATTCGGCTTTTCTTATCCCTGAAGTCAAATGTTTGATGACATTAACTGGTCCTTTTCAGGTGATTCAACCTGGAAGTTGGCTGACCCGATCAGAATCATGATACACTTCTGCCTGATTAGCCCTTCAACTTGGGAAAATAAAAAAGAAAAAAAGAAGCATATTCATAGAATATTTACACCAAAAAACCATGAGCCAGCGCTTAAACTAAAAACAGAGGAATGTTCTACAATACAGGAGATGCAAAGTAATAAAAAGCAAATCATCAATTTATGAAGATAATTTTACAGAAAAAAGAGACGTGGTTTTTAGCATCGCACATACTGATGAGAACAATATGCTTTGAGTGATCACATGAAGTAAAGCATTACGTAGGTGCATTTCAGATATAACTTTAAAAAGTGAATCAACTTATTTGTATTTGAGTAGACTTTTTCTGAATGCATCTTTATTCTTGGCTGCGGTTCAGATGGAAGAGGTGTGAAGGTCAGGTGCGCAGAGGGTTGGTTAGAAACTCATATTTTGCTCAATTTTTTAGTAGTCATTTATCTCCCCACAACCCCAAACGTTTCTATGGATGATACGGAATCAAACCTGAAACTTCAATTATGCAAGAAGCACATTCCAGGTAGATGATGCGCGTGGAAGAGTTAAACATTCTTATCCAGTGCACCAACCTGCTTGAAACTGTGTCAGCTCATTAGTAGCGGTGTATAAGTTGCTTGAATGCATCCTTATTCTGGGAGTAGTAGTCAATCTCTGACTGCAATACAACAGGAACAGAACATAAGATCAGCATTTATTTTTGTTTGAAATTTATTTACTGGTAAACTTTACGTGGTAACAATGGGGAATAATTTTTATCAAGAAAGATATAAATACCTTTTGATGGAAGTGTAAGGGTTGTATGTCTTTTTCATTGGAAAATGAATGTGAAATAAGATATACAAGGGAAACCAAGTAAAACTTTAAGTACAAAATAGAGAAATGGATATAAGACTAAGCTGTAAAAATGTCTGAGATGTAAAAAGAAATCAAATAGAAGACACAACAATAAAGATTACAGGGGTGATATTGGAACAACAGGTGAGTTTTTTAAGTTTTTTGCAATGTATATTGAATAGATTAATACTAAGCTAATAAGATGGTAGGCATTTTGTTTTTCTAACAAGCACACAAATTCCTCATTTATGCATGAGATGATCAGAACTACAATTTCAGCAAATTGAAATATTTACAGAGATAGTTAGCATGTAAACTTACCTTGTGGGCACCTGTAACATGGTATGTTCTCCTTGTTTTTGCAGTTTATATCATATAGATAAATCTAAAGCTAATAAGATGCTGCATTTTGCTTTTTCTTACAAGCACACAAATTTCCCATTTATGCATTATATAATCAGAACTGCAACTTGAGCAAATTGAGATATTTAAGTTTTAGCATGTAACTTACCTTGCGGACACCTATAACAGTAGTCACAAGTTTCTCACCAATGAAATCCTCCAAAATAGTGTCGTTCTCAAGAGCTTCCACTGATTCAGAAAGTTCTTTTGGCAGTCTTGGAATTTCCCCATTGAGACAAGAAGGATTTGTTCCTGTCATGTAAGAATTCACCAACGTTATGCTATGGTATAACTTTCAAGTTTCACCAAGCATGCTCTTTCTAAGTTACAAAAACTAACTAAAGGGAAAAGACTGTAAACAGAACTCATGACCTGTTTTTTTGGGAAGCAATGGATACATCATCAAGCTAGAATTGATTTATTACAACTGAAGTTTCACGAAGATCAAGAAAAATAGGCATATTGAGTGAAAAATCTCCCTAGAGAATAGACATTTTTCCCATGTACCCCAGGATCATCAATCAAATGCAGGAACCTTAGGGATAATTTATCGTTTTAAGATCAAAGATTGCATAGTCATACCAATTGGTTCAGGCAATTTCAGGTGTCTTCGAAGACCATCAATCCCAGCAGCAAGTATAGAAGCCAAGCCCAAGTGTGGATTTGCACACCCATCAAAAGCTTTGATCTGAAAGTTGCTTATAAGTCCATCAGATATTCCTGGTGGGCATGAAGTCCGTAGTGGAGCTTCTCTGTTTTCCTTTCCCCAGCAATGATATGCTCCACTCCACGTATTTGGTTGAATGCGATCATAACTGCCGATAGATACATCAGTTGCAAATGGTTAAATGAATGAATGGTTGAATACGATCACCTTTTCACTGTACATAGGGTTAGTGAAGTATGCTTTCCAAGGTAAAAAAAATATGTTATGCTGTCCAAGCATCCACTTATTTCTTGAAAAAAGAAAAATTCAACCATATGATAACAATCACAGGAATAAAAAATGTTTAATATATGTTACGAAGAATGAGATATGATTTGTAGGGCTTTTCTCTATGAAGTGCTAACATAATTAGGCAGCATAGCAAAAAAGAGAATAAAAATTCCATATTTTTCTACACAGAAGTCAGATAACCACTACCTTTTCTGATTAAAAAATGCTCAACCTTTGGCCACTGGTTTGGATAGATATCGCCTTCTATAGTATATACTTGAACAAAACATGAATAAAAGTTCATGAGATTGAAGGGGATTAGTTTCTTTGAGAAAAATAATATGTTAACCTATTTGGAAGTGGAGCTGTAAATGCCATGATTGAAGGCAGATGACTAAAAACTCCTGCCATGAACTCTTCTCCAACCTTAGACATTCCATATCTTGATTGGCCTTCAGATGCCATAAAAATGTTCTTTCCATTCTCCAACAGACTTATATGCACATGGGATCCCGAGCCAATTTCATCCAACGAATACCTATAACCAAAATAATTCCATGACTTAAAAGCCCAAATGAGATCAAGAATAAAATCTCACTGAAGGAAATTTTAGCAGTTTGAATGAACTAAAAATATGTCCTTTAAGCACCATCTCAAACCAGAAAACTAAACTGCCTATTAGAAAGATTGGAGCAATAAATACCTTCAGAACAGATAATATCAGGAAATTAGGGATTCCCAAGCCAGTGATCGATAAACAAAAAGCAATCACAAGTGATACCAAGCTAAAGAACATACGATCTAATCCAGTATCACCAATCAAGGTTTTTAAACTAGTGAAGTGTAATTGAAGTGATTTTCCGTTGTGAGGCAAGATGTAAGCCTTGAGGTAGTAGAAGGCATAACCCTTACATTTTTATAAAAAGAATATATAAAAAATTTTACATTAATTCTGAAAAATGAAATATCATTAGTAAATAGAGAAGTATGAAATATAAACAAACTTGAGCTACTTCTATGTATGCTTACCTTATCACATAACAATGTCAAGCACTCAAGATACAAATTTGATATATTAATTGCTTCAATTGTAATAAACATTATTAAAAACTTAATGAGCACATATCGTAATTTTATAAGTCAAACGCTTTCAAATTTTATGTTTATATATATCAATAGAAGAAACGAATAGAAACCTAACAAATAAAATGCAACAATATTAGGTATTAACACTTCTTATTTTTCACATTCTCAAAACTTTTTTAAGTTTCTAACTTTATTCTTTTATTATATTTGACAATGTAATAAACTCAAAAACAATTGGCATTCGAAGTTCACTAGATACTCTGTGTGTGGTCGATGAGAAGTTTAGGCATTGAGTTTTAAATAGTGGATCACTCCTAATAATATACAAAGAACTTTAAGAAAGAAAAGAACTAGCATACTTACACTAGTATCAGTTGAATGGAAAAAACTGCAAATTGTAAATAGAAAAAAAAACAGCTAATTTAAAACTTGGATCTCCTCTTAATAATCGAGATTAGAACTTAAAAAAAAAAGAAAAGAAACTAATGTGTTCATTAAATTATTAGTTCAGGTGTTCTGGAAAAAACTAGAAAAATGCAAATATAACATTGTAAATAGAAAAAAAAAAAGAAAAAGAAAAAAAGAATAAGGTTGAGCCTTAGGGTCACATGTAGAGAGGCTTAGGCCTTATTAGCCTTGAGGCATAAGTCTCGAGGCTTAAGCCTTATGTAGGTGCATAGCCTTAAGAGGGTTGCATTGAGGCTCAAGCCTTAAGGTAGTTTTCAATAGCCTTGAGGCGTAAGCCTCAATGGATTTCTAAAACAATGTTACTCAATTAACTAAAGTATTTTATGCCCAATTACATCAAGAAATGGCACAAATTGATATTTGTCACCATTGACCCCAGTTTGAATCCTAGTGGATGTTGTAACTCGTTGAAACAACAAGAATAGAAAGTCTGGCCCAAATGTATCAGCATACTTGAAAATGTTCTAACCATCTTGTGGATTTGACAGTAAGCATAGAAAATTCGAATTTCCCTTAACTTTGGCCCATTAAAATTTGAAATTAATTTGAGAAAGTCCAATTCGACATAGAAAACTTTTGTAAAATACTGACATTGTTGAGAAGTGTAGAGATTTTTTTTTTTTTTAATATTGTAAAGATCTATGTATCTTTTATATATGATGAAATTTATAACTAATTAATAATTATATACTTGAAAGTTGAAACACATCAAATTATGAAATAAAATGGCATAAAGTAAGATTATAACCTCTACATTACTTGATGCAAATTGCATGATTATTAATTACACACAGTTTATAAATTACATATTCAATTTTGTTTAACATTGTTAAGATCAATGCATCTTTTATAAATGATGAAACAAACATAACTAATTAATAATTATATACTTGAAACGCATCAAATTATGAAATAAAATGGCTTAAAGTAAGATTATAACTGTTAAACAATAAAAGACACAAAGATGTAACGTGGTTAGGCTTTATGGCCTACATTCACGAGAGAAGAGAAAGGATATTTATTCTTGTGTACTGTCATAATGGAGAGACTCCATATATATAGACATACAGGGCTATGTACATATAGCTATAATTACAATTTTATTAACTGCTATATAAAACGTCTTACTAAAATTATCATCTTTCCTTAAAGGAAATAAATCCGTAAAGGAAATAAATCTGTACAGGAAACAAATCTCAACACTCCCCCTCAAGCTGGTGAATAAAGGTTTATCATTCCTAGCTTGGACACATTTGCTTGAAATGCAGTATGATTTAACCCTTTGGTGAGCATATCGGCGAGCTGATTATTGGTAGACACATATGGAGTACAGATCAACCCACTATAGAGCTTCTCTTTAATAAAATGTCTATCAATCTCTATATGCTTGGTTCGATCATGTTGAATTGGGTTATGAGCAATGCTAATTGCAGATTTATTGTCACAATAGAGTCTCATAGGGTCATCCCAGTGTATCTTCAAATATGTCAAAATTATCTGCAACCATAATAGCTCACAAACCCCTTGTGCCATTGCTCGGAATTCTGCTTCAGCACTAGATCTGGCCACTACATTCTGCTTCTTACTTCGCCATGTCACCAAATTCCCACCAAGAAACGTACAATATCCAGTAGTTGATCTTCTGTCAACTACTGAACCAGCATAGTCTGAATCAGTATATGCTTCAAGAACCATTCTTGTGTGTCGTTTAAATAAGATGCCCTGTCCTGGAGTCCCTTTAAGATACTGTAGACCGCGATTAGTTGCTGCAAATGAATATCTTTAGGATTGTGCATGAACTGACTTATTACACTTACTGCATATGCAATATCAGGTCTTGTGTGAGAGAGATAGATGAGTCTTCCTACTATGAGAAAATTGGATGAGATTGAAGAAAAAGCAGATTATCACGACAAAAAGCAACATTCCGCTCAACGAAAGATCTAGGAACCTTCATATAAGATTGTCAATTTCCAGTGGGAGCACAATGGATATATGTAGAAATAACTCCGGAGTAAATATGAAAAGTGTTGACACTTGTAAGCTTGATCTATAAGTGGTCAAACTTTCATACTACATGATGTCTTGTGTGCACCAGAAATAAGGCATACTATGATATTTATCATTGTTACTCTGAACAATTATTTTAAATTTAAACTTCCATATTGCTGATGCAATACTTTTATATTGACACTAAGTATTTACTTGGTACTATTTCCCGTTATCTTGGACACAACACATTTATGTTGTTTGGTTGTTTTCTTTGATTACTTTTTATAGTAATCATGTTATGAATGTTTGTGTATGACATGCTAGGTTAAGTCATATGAGGTGGAGTACAATAACATGCTTGAGAAGGTTTATATGACCTACTCACAATAGTTAATTGCCCGTTTATGAACATTGTTTTGCTAGCAAAACAACAAATTACTTTTTTGATAAATATATTATTGTTACAATTCCATTGCACTTCCATTTTGATTTTTGAGGGTTAATGATTCATAGGGCAAAGCATAATGCCTTATTCATCACGGTTCATATATGATATTGCATGATATGGTTATATCTATATAATCTCATAAATACTGAAGCATTGGAGTGCTGCATATGACATATATTCTAAGTTGCTCTTCAACTTGAATGATATATCAAAGCATTGAGAATAGACTAGTGTCATGAATATCTTTAAGAACTAGTTCTGACATTTTGTGATGACAAAAGTGATTACTAGAAAGTTAACTATGCTTCGAATTTCGTGACAATATGATGTTGCAGAAATCTAGAATAGGCAAATCCCTTAACATGGTTACATCAATAATTGCAAAGAGAAAACTATATGTTTTCTTGGAGTTATTGCATTATTGAGCCCTTAAACAATGTTACTTCCATTAAATTTAAACTTTGGATAGATGATGCACCTGATCAAGTTCATTAGCAATTATGTGTAATTGCTGATTATGTTCACAATACCTCTTGCAGATATGGAAAGTCCATTCTCAGAGGAAAGAAATTCCTCTTTAATAAATGATTTGGAACACTCTTGAGGTTATAGTGTTCATATGTGAACAATAAGATGGAAAGTATTCTTTGGTTTGAATCTAGAGATGTCACATTTACAAAATGATTTTCTTAGCTTTTATGAAACTAAAATGGATCATTTATTAAATGAATGATCATGAAAGAAATGTCATTGTGTCGCTGGGATGATTACACATCTAATTCTTGATTCAAGTGGGAGTGATATTTACTTGCTAGCTTCAAATGATGAGTAGATGCATGGAAGCACTTGTAAAGGTATTCTTTAGAGGAATAAACTTCTACATTTGCTCTGCTAAATAAAAGAAATGAGACTTTTTTAACATTGAACTAGGCTCAATAATGGGATTAGAGGTGGTTAAGTATGGAGAATAACGGTATCAGTCGAGATCCATGCTCGCCTAATAAGGGGCGGCGCTAGCACTGATAATGCAGTAAGGCATGACAAATATATCAAGGTAAAGCACGTATGGTTGCTTATGCCTGATTAATACCGAGGTCCACTTAAAAGGCTCTTTCTAATCAGTTAAAGGATCTTGTTTCACGGGCAATCTAAAAGAAAATGAGAGTCTATATTGTGAAACCATGTCTGGGACTTGGTTGATCTCTAACCTAGGCGTAGACTTGTTGGGAATAAATGTATTCTAGATATAAATGTCAGGTAATAAGATCATCATATAGACACATTTAGCAGTCTCACTCAACTAGATCAAATAGACCATGAAAAATATTTGCTTCATATTTTTCAGTTTAAGTCTATTTATTTTAAGTGATATCATCTGACATTAGGCTTTTGACTTACATCAAACTGATGTCAAAATTATTTTATTGAACGCTGACTAGTGGATGAATTGATCATAGTAACAAGCAATAGGCTTTGATGTAAATGATCTAAGAGCGCAAAGTTTGCTTGCTCTAACATATTCTTTATGGCTATAGAAATTCATCCAAACGGTGTTACTTGAGATTTCATCATGTAATTACTTCTTATGTATTTACAAGAATAATGAAAACCACTGAATATGTGTGTAAGCGTTCACGAGTAGTAATAATCTTTTGTCTTTGTTTGTCGATGATGTTTTCTAGTTGGAAAATATTTTTCTTTAATTGTCGCCATTTAAGTTTGGTTGTCCTTTAATTGTGATATGAAGGACATGGGTGAATTACTCTTCGCACTGGGTGTGAGGATAAAATTTCAAAAGTGAAATTATAAACCCATTGACATGGTATAGCAAAATGACGACTTTAAGTCAGGATTGTGTCAAAGACTCCTATAACATGAGAACAAATGTCCAAAGTACCTTATTGAATTGTTATTAAAAGTTTATTGTACACTATGAAATGTATATGTCCTGATATATTGATATATTGATATATTGATATATAGCTAGTTCAGTTCAATTTCATTAATTTAACCTTGGAATCGCGCATTATATAAATGTTATGAGGATTATATAAAGGCACAATGGTATGTGTCTATGTCATCAAGCCGATGACTTCCTCTTATTAGGTTATACAGAAGCCAATTGGGGTATATATCTAGAAGGAAACTCTTGTTTGAATATCTTTTTAAACAATGAAGTTCTATTAACAAATAACATGAGTTGGACTTGCCTCTCATTGTTAACTATGAAAATAAAATAGATAACATATATTCATGCTATCTAAGAAGCAAATGACTTACATGATTTCGACAAAGACAATGTTTTAGCGCCAGTGCATTGAGATCATAGACAATTTGTTTAATTGTCAAGTGGCTATTGCTCAAAAAAGACCAAATGTCATGAAAATATGAAACATATATGCACCATATAACAACATGATCCTACGTTTAAAATAATAGTTCACCCAAAGATTAAGTCTATTTGTTTTTGTTTATAAGGACTATGGGTTGCGTAGCATGCAATAAATTTTCTATTTATTTGGTACATGATGCTTTATTATATTCATGAAATCATGTTGTTCATATCATGCATTTTCTTTCAATACCAACACCAACACACGAGTATGTTCACAGGTTTGATTGACTTACTCACACGAGCAATCGCCTCTTGGAGCTTAATGAAAAGCAAGCAGAGATGAGACTTTTTGGCTATTGTTGCTTCGAATTGCAATAGGAGTCAAGATGAGGTCCTTTAGATAAAAGATTGATAATGGATAACCCAATATCCATTAAGCTTGTAGTTTTTTTATCAGATGCGAGATCTATTAATTGGCGCTTTTGAACGGCGAGCTTTAAAGAAATCGGGTTAGGTGCTAGAATGCGACTAGACCAAGTTTTGTACAGTGTTTTTGAGTAGAACATACGCTCTTTTTAAAAAGAGTTACTCCATTGTAGCATGTGATTTAGAATCATATGTGTTAAGACGACCGAACTAGGAAGTGAGAGAATGGATCCGTACTTCCTCACTGTGTGAGTCCTAGATGTCAATTATCTTTGATTGATATGACTATAAATATGCCCTTAATACTATTGACTACACTATACAACGAAGGGCTGATGATTAGCTACTTTGGCAAATTACCTACAGGTTATGTTTGATTCGACCTTAAGGTACTTAGCTGGGAAAGTAGTTTATTTGGAGTTGGATAGTGTGAGGCCGACAGGAAGATCATCTAAAAACACACATCTACTTTATATTTTCTATCGCGATAACTTATGTTGCATCATTTGGATGGCAATATAAGTGAGAATATAATGTTAGAACTGGTAGTCTAAGTATAACTCTTTTTGAGAGATTAGAGATATTTGGACAGGTGTGATTAGATGGATCTAGGGCATTATGAAACACTAACATTAGTTTCTTCTAAAAGGGTTGATGTCTCTATAGTGGTTCTTCGTGAGTTTCTAGTGTAGAGCTCCCGCTTATAGGTGTTCTCACGGTCGCACGGTTGATTTGCCACGTTGATTGATTCAAAAGATGAGACTAATCTCGTACACACAATGTGCGACTGGGAGAGTATATGTATGTAATGGATCAATATCAGGGCGCCCATGTGTGTGTTTCGACCTGGTTATGCTTGCACACATCATGTGCGAGTGGGAGATGTAGGATTTTGATCCAACTAATTGCCATGTGGCATGCCCACATGGGTTGTCATGTGGCAACCCACTAGTTGTGGGTGGTTTTAGTAACCACCTAAACCCATGCATCCCATGTTTTCTACTATAGTGGGTAGTTGCATGAAGTGGTTGTGAGTGATTTGTATAAATAAGAGTTTCATTGAAACTAAAACAACTAGAAGAAGAAATAGCCCATGTAGTTGTATATACTCCTTCTCTTAATCTCGTTAGATTCAAGATCACAATGGCACTTGGGTTGTGGAAAACAAATCACACTCATCATGTGATGTGATTCATCGTGAGATTTGAATTGGAGAAGCAACGAACACATGAAACATCGAATCTTGGAACGCTTCCGCATTTGGTAACGTCTTTCCAATCTATTTATTTATTTTGTATTGGAACATGTTAGTTTCCTACATTAGTTGGATGTCATACAAACATTCACAAATACAAACAATGTTTATGTTCCCATGTGTGTGTTTCCAAAAGGTTTTCTGTTAGTTTTACCTGCCAAACAATGAGAACAAATAGGCAAGTCAATTCTCGTTAGAGAGCCTAATAAACCCTCCCTCTCGAGCTAATCTGTTCATTCTTTCTTGCCCAATATGAGCTAATCTGTGCATGCCAAGCATTCACATCTATAACAGAGTTAGAAGAAGATGAAACATAAGACAGAACTGAATTAACATTAGAATTTAAACATTCAGTATCCAAAATGATAAAACCATCAACAATGTCCAAAACCATAAAACTGAGTTCCCAATTGTAAAACCACACCATCATTACTAAAGTTCAAATTGAAACCCAAACTAAGAAGGACTGCTACGGAAATCAAATTCCTTCTAATGTCCGGTGCATAGAGGACATCATGAAGGAGTAGGATTTGTCCATCACGCAACACCAGCTTGCATGTTCCAATCCCACGAACGGCTACCTTGTTGTTGTTCCCTACGAATATCCATCGAGCTCCCATTAGAATCCGACGATAATCTACGAAAGCTCCTCGGTCTTTCGCTATGTGGTCCATTGCCCCTGAGTCAATGATCCACATAGGACGTGATTCAATAAGCAAGCAACGACTGGAAACATAACAGAAGCTTGTGGGAGCCAGATTGTTTTGCTTGTTGTTCCTTTTGAACTTACGGTTCCCCTTTTACTTGGAACCGTAAACAGAAGCTTCGGCAACTAGTGAATGAGCAGAGGTCTTAGCTGCTCAGCCTCCAATTCAACATGACGAGCAATATCATCAAAAGTCTTGATATTGTCGTTATGTGTTAGAGTTACTTTTAGATGCTCTCAGTTCTGAGGAAGGGAACGAATGACGTCATTGACTTGTTGTTCATCCGTGAGAACATGCCCAGCACTATTCAATTCCCGGATCATGTTTGACAATTCCCTTGGATGTTGTTTGATCGTGTGATGCTGACGCTTCACATAGGTGTCAAACTTAATGGTCAACTGACGTAGCTTGGTTGCTGATGTCATCCCAAATTTATCCTTCAAAGCAACATTTCTTGAGCGATCTCATACTGCTGAAGCTGGCATAGTAAGGCATCTTGCATGCTGCTAAGCATAGTGATGCAGCATGCAAGATGCGAGCAATGCTATTCTTGTGTTTCCATATCTGAAACGCTTCCAAGTCCTTGTGTCGAGCAGTTGTCCCACGCTCTGGTTCAGACATGGTGTGGGTGAGAGTTTCGAGGGCCACAGCTGAGCCCACAGCTTCAATCCATCCAAGAAAAAGAACGATTTATCTTCCTCTGCCCTGCCCCGAATGTCGAGCATGAGAGTAGAAAATTGCTACATGTACTCTTGAACGGTACCTGTGTGTTGGAGTCTCTTAAGCTTCTGTCAAGCTAAGAACCCCACGTCTTTCAGGAGAAATTGATGTCTGAGCTCTCTCTTGAGATCTGCCCAAGTATCACCTGTAACCAACCCGTTCTCAATGTCTTTGCAACGGTTTCGCCGCCATAACTTGGCATCACCAGTTAGATACATGTTGGCCACCTTATCTTGCTTCAGTCTCTGGTTTTGCCACCTTAAAGTATTGTTCAAGATCGAACAGGAAATTCTCCAATTCCTTTGCATCTTGAGCTCCACCATAATGCTTCGATTCTGGGATCTTCACCTTTTTTGGATTCTCGGTCTCCCTCGGACCAGTCGCACTAGCAAGTTTAGTGAGGACATTCAACCTTGCATTCATGTCATCGAGCTGCTCTTGAACCTCCTGGAACGCACTATAGGTTTCCTCACCCATAGCATCCATAGATTCACCATATGATTGGTGACTCCTTTCAAGTAACTCAACCTTCGCAACCAGTTGCTCCAACGTAGTTGCCATCTTAGCAGACCGCGCTGCTTGGTTTTCTAGTTCTTCCAACCTTTCCTTAGTTGACTTATTTTGTGTAGCCATTCTCTTTCTGAGCTCTGATACCACTTGTCACGGGCGAGTCAATGAGGCAAGGCAATACCCGTGCGGCACTCGGTAATATCAAGTAACAAGGTCAGCCAATCTGCAACTAAAGAACAATAACACACACAAGAATAGGCAACAAGTAATTGGAAGTATATTTGTATTAGTCTCAAGTGAATGTTGTACAATTGGAGTTTAGATGAAAGGAATACACACACACCCTAGGGGAGCAGGTATCGCTAGCAATAGCAAGCAACCACAAGGAACACACGTTGGTAGCTTTACAAGAGACACTCGGTTGTAGGGGACACCTAAGCACTACCTCTAGGGGATTAGCACCTCCCCTACAAGGTAGATCTTAAGCTTTTACCCTAATCCCAAAAGGAAACATCAAAATGTACCAAAATTACAAAAATACCCCCGATTACAAAGAAAAAGACATGACGGTGCATGAGACAACATGACCGCGACACTGTGGCCTGCTCTTCCTGGAAGATTGTGGACATGAAAGCAAAAAAGCTGCTCAAGAAAGCCAGAGCCACAGTTATTGCTCTTGTTTCGGGTTTGGTTTCATGCAATTTGGTTTTCTGCTTGTTTTACCTTCTTATAATATGCATATCAGGTGTACCATTATATATTTCCGAAGAGTGCCATACCAAGTCAATTCCTCCTACAAGATTGCGGACACAAAAGCAAAAAAAAAAAAAAATAGCCGCTCAAGACAACAAGTGCCACAAGTATTGCTCTTGTTTCAGGTTTTTGGCTTTATGGCAAAATTTCATATTGAATTACCTTCTTAATCTGCTTGGCAGGCATACCATTCTCTATTCTGAAGAGTGTCATACAACAAGTGAATCCTCACAATAACATAGTATGTTTGAGAATGTTTTTCTATGCACTTACAGTTTATCATAAATTGTTAATTATGTGAAAAATTTTCCTCTAATAAATTCTTCAAACATACCTAAGTAAAACGTTTCAGGAAATGCATAGCCATCAGTACTGAACATCACCTGCAAACAGTGAGTTGGTTAACTCTGATAATTACAGATAGAAAATTCAAATAGCCTTGCAGGCACAAATAGTCATCAAAGCATTATCATTGCCAAGAAACAGACAAAAAGAAAAGCACAACTTTACCAGAAGAGCAGTAAAATGATTGATTACAGTGATATGAAATAGAAATGACCAATTGTAGCCACGAGTCAAGATATTGTGTTTCTAAAAGTAGATTTGCAGTTCAACTAAAAAACCAAGGCCAAGATGTTAAACAGTAAATATAAATATGAGTCATCAATTATGATTGGATATCTCATTCTTCGAAACACCATGAATGTGTCTACCTTGATTGATATGGCGATAGCCATAAAGCCGTCTCCCAAATGTTTGAGGTCAGCTGAAAAATCATATTCCTTCATTTACTCTTATCTGGAACTATGTTTCATATGCTTCAAGTTTCTTTACCTCCACTTTTATTTCTAATACTAGCATCCATTTCTAAAACTAATGCACCCATAGATCCATCTCCTCCGTTTATGGGGGGAAAATGGAGGAGATGGATCTATGGGTGCATTAGTTTTGTGTCTTATTCTGTGATCATAAACGGTAGACCAAGGGACAAATTTGACACTAGTAGGGCCTTAGGCAAGGAGATCCTCTTTCTCCTTTCCTTTTCACTTTGGTGGTTGACATTTTGGATAGTCTTGTTTAGAAGGCTATCCAGAGTGATATTGTTCGTGGTTTCTCTATTGGCAAGGATAGGATTGAGGTCTCCCACCTACAGTACGCAAATGATACGCTTTTTTCTTCTTCATGGTGCTGATTCAAATGTCTCACAAATGATGGAGGTCCTTAATTGCTTATGTAAGATGTCTAGTTTGAAGATTAATATGGGTAAGAGCCAATTAGTTGGCATCAACATGAGCATTTCGGATATTGACCGCCTTGCTAGTAGGATTGGTTGCGAAGTTGGAGGTTGGCCACTTTCCTACCTTGGTTTGCCTTTAGAAGATAATCCTCTTAAAGTTCAGTTTTGGGATCCGGTTTTGTCTAAGTTTGAGAAGAGGCTCAGTGGGTGGAGAAGGAGTTTCTTATCTTGAGGAGTAAGGCTGGTGTTAATCAAGTCGGTCCTCATGGAAACGCCAAACTACTACATGTCTCTTTTCAAAGTGCCAGCTGTGGTTATAAAGAAATTAGAAAAGCTTATGCAATCTTTTTTTTGGAAAGGGGCGGATGATGGAAAGAGTTTTCATTTGGTCAATTGGAATATGGTTTAAAAGCCTCACTCTCTTGGAGGTCTTGGCATTGGTAATATCAAGATAAAGAATATGGTCCTCGGAGCTAAATGGATGTGGCGGTTTATGGTGGAGGAGGATGCTTTATGGGTCCACGTCATTAAAAGTAAGTACAGGCTTTCAACCTTAGGAAGGGAATCCAGTAATGTTGTCTTCGTTAGCCATAGAAACCCATGGAAACATATTTCTAGCTTCTATCCTTCCTTTCTTCCTCACATCACACCTAAAGTAGGGAATGGTATTCTAATCCGTTTCTAGGAGGATTGTTGGTGTAGTGATGTCCCCCTTGCTTCTTCTTTTCCCCATTTGTTTCGTCTTTCTAACGGTCCCAATGCTACCATCAGCCATTTTCTGACCCAAAACCCTTCTAACCCTCCTGACCAACTTTCTTGGGACTTCCATTTCCCAAGAAACTTAACCCCTAGGGAGGTGGCAGAAGTTGCCCCTTTTTTATCTAGGTTTCATTTTGTTTGCCTACCTCCTTCCATGGATGACAGATTCCTTTGGTCCATTGACAATTCAAGTTCTTACTCCTGTAAATCTTTCTTCACTTTCCTCACAGACTCCCCTATTCTATTAGCCCCTTTATATTGTCATCTCATTTGGAAAGCTCCAATTCCAAATAGGATTAAGGTGTTTGGATGGTTGGTGGCCCTCAATAGAATTTGCACCCAGGACTTATTGCAAAAACAATTGCCTCATCTTTGTTTATCTCCTCAATGTTGTGTGTTGTGTTTTAACGACCAGGAGTCAAGTGATCACATGTTCTTTAGGTGTTCTTTTTCCCTAAAGGTGTGGTAAGATTGGGAGAGAATGCTGCCTGGAAAATTTGTGCCCCCCTCATCTTTTGAAAATTGTTTCTTGTTTAATCATGCCGTTGGCTTTTCCAGGAGAAGGAAAGATATTGGATGTCTTGTTTCCATTGCAGTTTTGTGGGTCATTTGGGGGGAGAGGAACACCAGAATTTTTCGAAACGGATGCAAAGATGCAACAGAGGTTATGGAGGAGTCTAAGATTGCTGTTGCTAGGTGGATTTATTCCTCCAAGTTAGGGATTGGCTCTTCTTTTGCTGACTGGTATAGGAGTTGGGACAACCTGTTGCTTTGATGCCCCCTGTTGCTTTTTGCCCCCCCTTCGGTTTCAATTTTGGGCTGGTTGGTGTTTTTTTTGGGTGTGGCTTTTGCTGTGTAATCTACTAATCGTTATGTTCCCAGAGCATTTCTTGTGCTCCTTATGATGTACCTCTCCCATATATTAATATAGTTATTTTTGTTTCTTCTCAAAAATAGAAAAAAGAAAAAAGGCTAATGCCAATTCTGTCACTCAATTGGATACCCCTCTTAATCTAAAACTAGATTCCTCGGGGCCCCCATGTTGGATAAAATGCTTATTCCATATCTCCTTAACCAGGGATCATCTAGTTTCAGATAGATATGTTTTGTCCAATTATACAGAAATAAAATCAAACACTTGTCTATTCACTTTAGTGCTCCTGTGACGTTTGGTAATATAATGAGGCATAATATTGGCATGCAGTCAGTGTTCCAAAGAAGTGTTTGGCCTATTTTGAAAGTCGGTTCTAAGTGTTTCACTCAGAAAAATGTCTCTGCTTAAGCTCCTAGCTTCGCTATACATCACATTCACTGAGAGAGGGGGAAAACAATATATATTTGAAAACAAAGAAATCAAGGATCTAATGCACTTGGTTAAGTATATGAGTTTTCTGATTGCAATTGATTTCATTGACTGGTAGCAACACATAATTTTCCAGGTAGTTGGTCCAACTAATTCATTTTTATAGAATTTTGATTTATATATTTCTTTGCAAGATAAAATTTTGTACAAGTTTAGAATTCAACCAATTCAGACCAAAAAGATTTCCCAACTTCAGTTCAACATTCTTTTTTTTTTTAGAATAAACAACAAGGATATATTAATAATCAAAATGCTGAAAATACAGAAAGAAGCACCAGAAGTACTCAAGATCCAACAAAGAAAAGAAAAAAACTAGTACAACTCCCCAAAACAAAACAAAACAGCAACAGATTAATTCAAACACTCTCCCCAGTTCCTAATCCAACAGTTAATAGAGAAATCTTCGTTAATCTTGAAGGCCATTAACCATGAACTAGCTAAAATCAACACATCATTCCAAACATCCTCAATTGTCCTAACACTTCAGTTCAAAATTCACAATATTGACAATTTCCAAAGAGTTGCAAATATTCACAAGGATTCCATAAAAACATGCCAAAACTAACACAAACCAAATATAACTAACCTTTAGGGGTTTTTCTATCAAAATGCCCGTTGATGGCAAAAATATTTACACAATTATAAAGTTTTTAAATTATTTCCAATATTAGGCAACTTTAGGCCAAAATCTGCCCCTTTCGTATTATGAGAAAACGTCCTTTGAATAAGAGATTTCAGTTTTCAACTGAAATCTCCTATTCAGAGGATGTTTTCAAATTAAAAAAAAAAAAAAAAAAGATGCCCTCGTCGCAAGGTATAGTAAAGGGATGTTGTATGCAACCTCACCTCCACATTGAAGAGATTACTTATAGATTTGAACCCATGACCTCCAAGTCACATTAGAACAACCTCAACTGTTGCACCGTCAACTGCACACAGAGGGCATCTCCAGAGTAAAAAAAGAGAGGGAAGAGAGAGAGAAAGCAAGGTATAGCGAAGGGATGTTGTATGCAGCCTCACCTCCACATTGAAGAGATTGCTTCTAGATTCGAACCCATGACCTCCAAGTCACATTGGAACAACCTCAACTGTTGCACCATCAGCTGCATAGAGAGGGCATTTTCGGAGTAAAAAAGAGGGAGGAGGAAGAGAGAGAGAAAGCTCTTTGTGGGTGAACAACTAAGTAGGGGAGGGAGGGAGACTCCCCTCTCTTCACTTTGTTCACCAAAAAGAGAGAGAGAGACCGCGAAAGAAAGAGGGATCTCACTTCCCTCCCCTCTTGGTAAAGTGGTTGAGAAAGCCGTCCACTAAGAGAAGAGGGGGGGGGAAAGAAAGAGAGAGGGATATCTCTTCCTCCCCTCTCTGTGGGCAAAGAGGGATATAGGTAGGTAGGCACTCTCTCTCTTCCCCCCCCCCCCCCCCCCCCTAAGAGAGAGGGGGGAGTTTCCCTTTCTCCCCTCTATATGTTCTCCCGATATAGGTAGGGAGGCACTCTCTCTAAAAGTTGAAAATACCCTTCAAAGTGCATTCTCTCATTGAATTAAAAGAGACAATAAAAAGATTTTAGCCATGTCTATGACTTTGCACAAACATGGCCAAAAGTTGCCTAATTTTGGAATGATATGAAAAGAGATCAATAATTTTATAAATATTTATGCCATCATGGAATTTTTGGTAAAAGAAAACCTACCCTACCTCTATGTTCCAAGGGGGTTGGTCCTACTCATTTTCATCTCTTTCCATTGATCCATTTCCCAAATAAAAAGTAGAGCAACATAACAGAAGTCACTGAAAAATAGAAACATTGACTGCGAGTTGATCAACATAGACATGAATCGTGGTTTGCAACAAGAGAATTCATATACCACACAATAATATAATAATCACATACTAATACTCTAGAAAGATGGTGAGCATATATAAAAAATAAAAAATAAAAAATAAAAATAAAAATAAAAAAGATGCAAGCTAGCTTAGAATAACAAAGGTAGCTCAAACAATGTTATATGGTGTCACCTTCTTAATTGGAGCTAACTCTAGAAGTTCTTTGACTGAAGATATCATCCCATGGACACTGAGCTTTGGCACTGCCAATCCAAAGTCAAGGTAGATCTGATTGCAAAAGCATTATTTAAATGGTGCATGCATATGACTTTTTCTTTTTAATTTTGACCTAGAGTAAAAGGTACTAGTCCAATACCACAAAAGAACATACCTGCGGGTAAACAGAGGCTAGATAAGATGCTTCCTTAGAAAATGGATAGGATGCATGCAAAAGCACAAGACGACATTTAGAATATCTTTTGTCCTCAAGGAGAGCTCTTAAATGAAGAGGATTACTGTGCCTCAAATCCAAATCCTTATCTCCAAAACTGCTCATAGAATGTGAAAAATTTGCATTAGCAATATAAAGTTAAATTAACTATGCAGTATTGATTGTAACGTGGAAAAGGGCTTTATCGAGTTGAGTTGGGTTGTTCAATGTAAGGTGGACTCTCTAGGAAAAGGAAGTACCAGAAGGCGCATGCCTTTGGCATGAAATTGCTCTTCCTTAACTGTACCTCTATTTTCAACGAAAACAGAGAGATTTTTACATTAACAACAAAACAAGCATCTCCAGATAAGAGATAAGATCTGGAAAAAGTAGAAGTTAAGTATCTGTAAGCAATTAGATAACAGAAGATAGTGGTGTCATTTCTAATGTGATTTTGTTTTCACATGATCAAAATGAGAGTTTTAGCAACCCACATTTTAATCAGAGAGAAACCTGTTGACTGTCATATCACCATAAAGGAAAGTGGTGCAAGATATCCCTTCTTCAAAAGCCAGATGCCTAAGATACAATATAGCAAAAAGTTAAAAATACAACCCTAAGATCCTAATTGATTCGTATGTTCATCAATACTCATCTTCATGTGAGGTGTAGTGCAGTATGGCCAATGCATATGTTCTGAATACAGAGGGCATAGGTAGAATCCAGTTACCAAGATGTGATGCTGAAGTTAGCAAATGCTGAATAGTAAAAAAGTAAAGAAATATGTGATCAGAACTGAACCAAAAATATAATTGACAGTAGCCAGGATACCGTAACATACAAAATGATGCATGCCCCCAGCAACCAATTAGGACTGATTTGAAGATAATTTGGATTTTAAGACGTTTCATCAGAAAGACAATCCTCACATGAATTATATCACACACATCATATAGCCTTAACAAGATAGGTAATCAAAACAGAAAAATCCTGGCCATCCATTATATGGAAAAATCTAGATTTCTCAAAGTTAGAAATCTCAGAAAATTTAAGGTTAGTCTTCTTGAGAAGAATCATTATCATCTTCACCAGAAGTCAGTAGACCAATTATCCTTATAGGGGTCCCATGAATGTGTCTCATGATAAATATGCCCTAAACGGCTAAAAATATAATTGTACTCTATAAAAGACAAATGCTACTGAAGGAATAAAAGGAGACGGCGCTTTAGTTTCTTTATGATAATAAAATGAACAGCTAACTTAACCATAAATTACCCTGTGTGAATCTGGATAGGCAAGTCAAAGTACAAAGCAATGTCCAAACTGCACATGAAGATATAATCAATGAGACTCTTATTCTGAATGCGAACAGGCTTTCCAGCTGCAAAGAAACCAAACAGAAATGTCACCTTCTATTGTACAAGTGCATTTGAATTTTTAACTCATATTTAAAAAAAAAAAATCTATGCTTACAGCTTAAGACTTCAAAAAGTCCTTCTTCAGCATTCTTTTCATCAACACATGGATTAATATCTAGACCACTTCGATATGCAGCTATGCTCTTCATGGCAACAACTTCATCAGAAATAGTAGCAGTGATATTAAGGATACAGTCTGAACGAGGGATTGATTCATTTTAACAACAAACTACGAACACATTTGTAGAACTTCAGATGAGCAATCCAAAAGGATATGACTTCAATTTTTTTTGGAATATCTCAGTGAACAAGCCCAATGTCCATTTTGATCCAGCTGGCATCTCCTAGTACAGGAAAAGGAAAACTTTACATCCTCATTTCAATCATTTCCACAAACAAAGATGTTATCTCTATGATAACAGTAAGAGATAAAAAAGAAACAGTATGCCTCAGAAAGAAAAAGTAAGAGATTAAAAAATAATAATAATAACCATTAGATAATCCTAATGCCTTCTATCTAATTAGCATACATATGGTATATACCATTTTCATAAGTCTATCGTCCAACAAAAGCTGTGTCATGAGATGATTTGTTCACCACACTTCCATAATTTTATGCCAATCATACATTTTCTATAATTGTGTTCATTCCCGATTTATTCATGTATATACATATATATATATACTTTTAATGATTTCTAATTTATTATTTCTTAGTCTTTCTGCTCTAAAGTCTCAAGATCACCATCAAAGATATGTTCATTGAATAAATTGCTTCTTTGTTGCTAGGCATAATTATATCAAGGATCAGCATTCTTATAGCTATAGCATCATCCATTTGGTGTAAGAGTGGAGTGACATAGCAATCTGAAGAATCATGTATGTTTCCCCTGTTGGGAGTCTAAACCTGTAAACAATATGCTTTACCCTAATCCCTCGTGACTTACAGAATCAATTCGAATTAAGATGAAATCATGGAAGAAAGAGCTGCTTTGGGGTAACTCCTGGAATTAATTGTTACCATCATGTGCCATTTATGAAAAATAATAAAACATTATGACCATTGTTGCTTGAAGTGAATTGTGACTTTCTCTACAAGCTAATAAGATTTGATGGTTGCTTGAAGTAAGTTGTAGTTTCGTCTACAAGCCACTAGGAGGTGATGGTTGCTTGTAGTGAGTTGTGAGATGATGGTTGGTTGAGGAGTGTAGTGATGGTTGCTTGAAGAGTGTTGTGATGAGTTATGGAATGTTGTGACAAGTCATGGTTGCTTGCTCTAGAAGTTGTCCAGTGCGATCTAAATAGGCACCATTCTCTTCTCCTCAAATCATCCCATCTCATTTTTCTCTTCTTCTTCTTCTCCCTAGTTTTCTTCTAATTCAAGAGAGAGAGTGTCTCATAGTTCTCTTCTTGAGTGTAGAAAGAGGATTGTAAATTATTTTTCTCATAGTAATTCTTTTGCATTTTGCCCCTGGATGTTTTCCTCTAATTGAGAATTTTACCACGTAAAATCTTTATGTCTCGTCTCCCATTTTTCCTAATTTTCTCATCTTATTCTTTAGTTGTATAATACTGTGCACGCCATTATTCTCCAACAATTTATTTTTATATATAAAAGAATACGCACATACATATAAAACAAACATGTAGCAAAATATACACACATACTCACACGGTCACACTATTCCAGCAAACTCAAAGCAAATAAAAAGTTACACGTAGAATCAAAACCAATAAATTCAAATAAACCATCATTCCAACAGCAAAACGTGTAGAGAGAAAAAACGAAAAGATAGCGAAAACCTCACATCATCAAGAATCTTCTCGGCCAGCCGCTCAATCCTTACTATTCTACACACAATTGGTGCAAAACTCCTGAGCCACTCGAGATCATGCATTTTGTCAAATGTGATTCCGTCATCAATAAGCAACACAGAAATCTTCGCAGCTCTAAAGCAAGTTGAGCTAATCGAACGCAATCCAGAGGAACTACGATGCTTTTCAACTCCGCTCAAAGATTTCTCGCAACCGTAAAGTTCAGCAACATCCCTTACACTTCTCTGTGTTTCATCAAAAACCGAAACGCTCAAGATTCACAATCGACTTTCTAGTTCGAAATATAAAAATCCACATATCAATAAGTCTCCGATTGAAACAAATCTTATAAACATTAAAGATAGGTTCCATGTCAAAATTTGGCTAACAAGATCGCCAGATTCCTTCATAACCAAAGAATCAAACAGCGATTCATTCGCAACTTGACGTTTGACTTCAAGTCAAACCGACAACGCCATTGGTTCTTCATTTTTCAAGCGGAAAAAGATCGGAAGTTAAAAGAGTAGAATAGAATCAAGAAACAATCAATACAATAGAAGCATTGAAAGGTACCTTGAAGGAGAGCGAATGAGGCGCGTAGTTCAACGCATCGCCTTCTGCTTCAGAGAAGCATCTGAGAAAGGGGAAGTTGGAATCCAGTGAGACGAGATTGTGCGCGTGTGCGTCCACCAAATCCAGTTTCTCCACCAAATCTCTTAGCTCCGCGTATTTCCCCATCTCTCCTCAGCTTCTTCTTCGTCTTCTTCTTCTTCTCGGCACTTATCGCTTCTCACTGACACTTTCGGTCAAGACTCTGGTTCTTGATGGCTTAAATACTGGCGTCATTGGAGGAAGGTTGTATTTCCAGGCGAGATACAACTATTTGGTCCGTACCGAGGAGGGGATGCCACGTGTTATTAATATTTAGGTATAACTGATTTTTTTCCCGTTACTTAAACGGCTATTTTTTTCTACGTGTTATATCATCGTATATACGTATCCTTTGGGATATTGTCGTCACGCGCGAGTCACCTGCTGTTTAAACATCAAAATTTAGAATTTTTTTTTTCTTTTTCTGAAAG
>CM069606.1:10201441-10364908 GCA_035771175.1 Paratinospora sagittata | reverse complement strand
AGTGCAAGTTGCTCTAACAACAGCATCGCAAGATTGGCTCATTTTACCTACCAGCATTCCAAACACCTGGAGCAAATTCTTTTTAGTGTCTATGATGTATTCATTCGAGTAAAACACCCAAATCAATTTGATGTTACGTTAAGAGACCTGTATATGGTAAGGAGATAAATTGCGCTGGACATCTGAATGCGACAACATGCTGCAGGAGAAGTAAATAGCATTTGCTTGAATTGTTGGCCACGGAGCATCAAATGCCTGGACCGACAAGTGAAGCTAAGTTAAATTTCTGTGCTATTGTTATAATCTTCTAATAATTAACAGCCTCTATTTTTTATCTTTTCCAATGGACAAGCTGGGATCGATCAAGAAATTATTGAAAAGCCAAAAAATTGATAAACACGCAAATGGTGAAAGACCATCCATCTGCCATAAGCTCAAAAGCCCACAGAAAATATTTACACTTAAATGTTTTAAACAAGTGATCTCTGAACTTTAGGAGAGTCTTGCCTGGAAAACTAGCATTGTTAACGTATCACCCAGATTACAAGTCCATCGCCCAGGTGGTACTTGAGACAAAAAGTGGGGCTCTTTGATTTTTTGTTTTTTTCTTAAGTTTAAGGGGGTCAATGTAAATATATAAAGAAACCTAGAGAAAGGAAAGCAGTAAAAGATGCAACCTGAAAGTCATAGTCGAAGGGAGAATTCTCACCAGAACCTATCATGTCTTTTGAAGAGTGGGATGAATCAAGAAGTATAAAGGAAAAGTGGTCCAAGCTCATAGCCGTGGGTATCACATTATTGAAAAAATTTTGTGATTTGGTTTTGTTTTGGAGAAATTTTGGAAATTTGCTTTTGTGGAGGTGTGGCGAGCAAAATTGCGTCTATATCGAATGCAAAGTTTGAGGTGGAGAAATTTGATGGCAAGAAAGATTTTGGCATGTGACAAGTGCTTGTTCAAGATATCTTGATACAACCGCGTTTACACAAGGCTTTGAAGGGTCCAAGTGAAAAACCAGTAGATATGTCAGATGAAGATTGGGTAGAGTTTGATCTGCAAGCATGCAGTACTATTAGACTGTGTTTGACAAGGGAGATCACGAATAGTGTTAGGCACGAGAAATCTGCGGCATTACTCTGGTCTAAGTTGGAAAGCCTGTATATGACTAAGTCTCTCACAAATAGGTTGTATATGAAGAAGAAGTTGTACATGTTCCGAATGAAAGAAGGCATAACTATGAATGAGTACCTTAATGAAATCGTTGCAGATCTGTTAAATATTGGTCAGAAGGTGGATGCTGAAAATATTTGTTCGCTTCCTCAGTCATATGAGCATTTGGCCACTACTTTGCTTTATGGGAAGGAGACTCTTAATTTTGATAATGTTTCGGCTACGCTCCTTGCGAATGAGATAAAAAGGAAGTCTTTTGTTAGTGATCCTCAGGCAGAGGGTCTAGTTGTAAGGGGTAGATCATATCAAAGACAATCTGGTGAGTATGGTAGATCTCGATTCAGATCGAGAGGAAAATCTTCAGAAAGGTGGAATTTGTCAAGAGATGAATGCGCATTTTGTCACCATAAAGGGCATTGGAAGGACTGTCCGAAGATACAAAAGAAGAACAATGCCAGTACAAATGTTGCACATGTTGAGGATGATACAAGTCCTGATTATGTTCTGGGTTGTTCATCATTGGTATGTCGATCTGATGAATGGATCTTGGATTCGGGTTGTACTTATCATATGTGTCCCAACAACGATTGGTTTTCCAGTCTTGAGGAGTGTGGTAATGGTTCAGTTTTTATGGGTAATGGCAATACTTGTAAAACCAAAGGGATAGGTCCAATCAAGTTGAAGTTGAATGATGGAACAGTCAGAGATTTGACAGAAGTACGGTATGTGCCAGATTTGAACAAGAGTATCATATCTGTGGGTGCATTAGAATCTAAAGGTTTCGCAGTCACCATTGAAATTGGTGTTCTGAAGATTGTGCGAGGTATTAGTGGTAATGAAAGGAATTAGGAAGAATAACTTGTACTTTTTGCAGGGAAGTACAATTTTAGGTGGAGCTGGCACGGTTGATAAGGTTCCTGCTCATAAGTCTCTACAGCATTTGAAGTCAGATGAGGCTAGGAGACACGGAGGAAATATTTGACGATCTGTCTATTTTGCAGATATGGTAGCAGATGCATTTCCAGTTGTTGCAGATGGTATAAGTGGTAGGCATATTACTTATAAGGATGTCATTCGAAGTTGAGTGCCTTTGAGCACATGTGGAGATGAGAATTTGGTATTTGGATATATGGTTGAAGTGGTCCTCGCCAAGGTGGAGATTGTTAGATATGGTGTAGCTCGGTCCCACTATTGGATAGTTTTTATTTGTGTACAATTTTCCTAGTTTAAATTGAAAACTTTCCTAGTTGTGTTGGAAACTAATTGGTATAGAAACTAACTCTAGCACCTAACATTATATAAACCCTCATTGGGGTATGAGAGAGAAGGTGTGTGAGAATTGAGGATTTGTGTGAGAACACTTTTGTGAGTCGAGAGAATTTGTTTAGATCTGATTATAGGTTGTAATCTATTTGCATTCTCTCGTTAGTGAATTGATTCTCATCTCCTGTGGACGTAAGTATATATTCACCGAACCACGTAAATCTGTGTTCTTGCTTGCGTGTTCCTTTGCATTCGTTTGGATTAGTTTGATTATTTGTGTTTATGCGTTTGTTATTCTGTTTCTGCTACCACTGCGCATGTGATTTTTATTATTTATTAATTAAATTTTAAATTTTTATTTGAAAAGAATTTCAAATTATAGAAATAATTAATATTTTCTATAAACGATATTAATCTTGTTAATAATTAATAATCAATGACTTATGAATGCCTTTTTCTATTTAAAAAAAGGCAGTAAAAATCTACTGGTAATTGGTTAAAGGGGTGGCGGAACATTGTAAAATCTATGGATAGTAATTTTTTTCTTATGGTAGAAGTAATCTTGTGAAATTGTCGAGATGTTCCAACAGACCTACAACCTCACGTAGGGCCTGAACTTACCTCCGACAACCCCTACTTTCTTCACCTTTCTCTTATTCATCCTTCAAATCCTCACGACCGTTTTTTCTCTTGTGCTTTCCCACTTTCTTCTCTCTCCATTTTGCCAGAGTTTCTCCTCTTTTCATTCTTTTTTTTCAACGCTTTCTCTTTCACGAACATGGTAGGTGATTTCCGAGATGTTCATCTTCGCCCAGCAGGTGGCATCTCACCGAGTTCTACTATTATAAGCTTTCGATCGAAAGATAAGATGTTTAAGCTTGTGCCTCTCAGGGAGAGAATTACGATTGAGATTCTGGAATCTACGACGTTTAGTGCTTTTTCCATCACCATTGAGGTGCAAACTGTCGAATGGTTATTGAACTAGGTGGGCAAGGCGACTAAGGGTGCTGAAAATAGAGGTTATAAAGCATCCCATAGAGGTGCGGCTGAGGTAGTTATTCTAGAGGATGAGTTTTAAAGGTGACGAAAGTTGAAGGTGGTAGGGCCAGAGCGATTTTTATTCCTAATGAAGACTAGAGGAAGAGTTGGGGATTTTTTGAGGAAGCTCTCCACAGGTGCCTGTCCTCTACCTCGAACAAAAGCTTTGCGGCGATTGTTAAGGATTCTCACTTCGAATGTGACTGGAAAGTTGCTCAAGTCATGTTTCGACTAAACTCTGTCGTATGGTGGAAAGATGCTGCAATGGAACTAAGTAACATTGCGGGAAAATACATCGCCTTAGCGGCTTTGGTGGATGACCGAGTGATCATGTGGTGTTCCGACGAAGAAGAAAAACTTAGAATCATGAACAGTTTTAAGCTCTCGTACTTCTCTGAGGTCCAATAGAACAATTTTTGTCAATGGGAGAAGAGGAAGATAAGATGTTGTAGCGTATGGGTTGGCGTCGAAGGAATTCCGGTTGAACAGTGGAAGACGGAGATTTTCTAGGAGATAGGTGGTTTTTGTGGAGGATTGTTATAGATTGCAGAAGAAACCTCCCAAAAATCGTTTATAGGAGGTTCCCTAAGATTAAAGTTAAGGGTTTATCCAACGGTTTCGTCCCAAATGCTCAAGCGATAATCGCAGGCTTGTCGGTCGGTATAAAGTTTTTTCGATTGAAGGATAGTCGAAACTCCAAGTTGGACGTGAAACATGATCACGCAAGGAAGGTGGCGGGGGCGGACCGCACTAGAAGAGGTGCTAGGCCATATTAGGAAATTCATGTGCCGGAAGGAAAATCAAAGGGGTGGGACGTGCCACGTCAGAGGCCTAGGGGAGATGCATGGGGTACGGCAGATCATGCCTATAACACGTTCCAACGCCCTCAAAAGATATGGAATCAAAGACCGTTTAGGCAGGCACACAATAGGATTCAAATCATCCCAAGAGAGTCCCAAGTCACTGAGCCCAAGAACGGGGAAGAGTGGGGCTTTCCAAAATCTAAGAAGACCCAAGGCCCATTATCTGATGCTCCAGTTCAGTTTGGGTCGTATGCATGGTTGCGTACATGTCCGGCGGTTTCGGCCAAATGCAGAGCGAGATGTTTCAAGACTATGAGAAAAGGGGGAGATAGTAAAGTTTCTCAATGAAGATCTTATCCTGGAATGTTAGAGGGTGCAGGGCAGCCTTGAAATGTTCTCATTAAAAAAACTATTGCAAAAGTTAAGCCAGATATCATCATTCTTCAGGAAACTAAGAAGGGGTGCATTGACAACTTTCTCATAGGTTAGTTGTGGTGGGCTAGATTACGTGAATGGTCTTTTCTCCCGGCTGCAGGCTCTTTGGGTGGTATTGTGGTTGCTTGGGACAACAGATCCATTAAGGTGGTGGACAGTCTTATTGGCAGATTCTTGGTGTCTGTTTGCATTGAAAATGGGAATGGTGGTCGATGGTGGCTTTCTGGAAATTATGGCCCACCGTCCACGGCTGAAAGGGAAACTTTTTGGGTGGAGTTAGCAGGCCTTAGTTCAAATTGTGGTGATTTTCAGTGCCTTGGAGGATATTTCAACACGTCAAAACTTGTCGGAGAAAGTGAACAGCCATCGGCTTATGTCAAGCATGCGAATGTTTGATAATTTGATAAATGAGTTGGGCTTGAGGGATCCTCCATTAACCAACGTTTCTTTTACATGGTCCAACTTCAAAGAGGTTCCTATCTGTTGCCGCCTTGATAGATTTCTTTTCGCACCAGGTTCGGAAGTACTTTTCCCTGTGGTCCAGCAAGAGGCTTTCCCCTGTGTTACCTCTAATCATTTTCCTATAGCTCTAGACACCAATGTTAGGACCTGGGGTCCTACCCTATTTAGGTTTGTGAATGTGTGGACTCAGCACAAGGATTTCAGGAAGCATATTTTGGAGAGGTAGAGTAATGATAGCTCCTCCGGTCACATTGGGCACAGGTTTATGCTAAGACTTAAAGAGTTGAAGGCAAAGCTGAAGACATGGGACAAAGATGTTTTTGGGTCAATTGGGACCAAGAGAAGAGAGTTGGAATGTTTGATTGTTGATCTTGACAAGTTAGAGAGCACCTCCAATTGGTCAAGGGAGTTGGACACACTTCAGAAGGATGCTAAAGTAGATCTGGTTGAGATTTGCATCAAGGAAACCCGTCTTTCATGCCAAAAAGCCAAGGTTAAATAGTTGAAAGAGGGTGATGCGAACACTAGATTCTTCCATGGCATTCTCAATCATAAGAGGCCAAAGAATTCTATTCATAAGATTGAAAAGGATGATGGGACTGTTGTGGAGGATGTATTTCAGGTGGAGCAAGAAATTGTTAACTTTTTCAGGCACCTTTATGCAAACCTAGGGTGTGAGATGATGGAGCATGAAGACCTGGATTGGTGCCCTATTTCTGATGAGAGTAGGTCTTTCCTTGAAAGACCCTTTGAGGAAGAGGAGATTAGAGCGGCTATTTTCAGTTTTGATGGCAATAAGGAGCCAGGCCCGGATGGCTTCACAATGGCGTTCTATTAGCATTCTTGGGAGGTCCTCAAACAAGATATTTTGCTTGACATGCAGGAGTTTCATCAAAACGGTGTGATCAATAACATAACAAATGAGACATACATTTGCCTCATTCTAAAACAGGCCAACTCATGAAATTTAAAGGACTTTAGGCCCATCAGTCTTGTGACAAGCCTGTACAAGATCATTTCTAAGGTCCTTGGATATCAACAACTACTCAAGCACCTTCTTCACCTTCCTAGACCTCAAGTGTGTTTGAGATCTAAATGACTTGTATTCCATACAAGGACCGTTGGGAAATATGAACAAAACTGAGTTAATTGTTAAACTTAACAAGTACTTGGGTAATGGGCTAGCATCAAATTTCAAACTTTGCTTGCAATTAAAAAAACTCAACATATGGTTCAACCTATTAATTGCATATCAAACTTGGAAACCTTTTTTTTTCTTTTTTTTTTTTAGCGGAAACAACATGAATTATATTAATGTAATAATAAGATAGCTATACATGTACTGTTCACCAGAGTAAATCAGGAACTATAGAATCCAATCTTCTATCCATATAGACACCCCAACTAGACTTGGAAACTAATTGAAACATTCATACTGCGACTCTTGCCATATAAAAAGGATCATAGAGACACGTACCTGTATTATTGACGCCATGCAAGTATCAGCTCTGGAGGGAAAATTTTGACACAGCTGTCTACTAAAGTCCCTTACGAAGTCTTCATAATCACTTCTGATGATCTCAGAAAAGGAATGTCTAGTGTGAGATTGTACTTCTCCCATTATGAATTAAAATTCATAAAGCAAATGCTAGATTTAAATGTTAAAAAAATTCCATTAATGCATACCGATGGTCAGAGTTGAAAGAATTTGTGTTGAAGAGGACAGACATGATATTTGTTTCTAATAAAGTAGCAATGCATCGGAGGGTGTTCTATAGAAATACAAATGACACAGACAGAGTTTCAGATACAAGATTCATCATGGAAATAACATGAGAAATATAACAAAAATACAATAAATTACCCGACAAGCTTGTCGAACGCTAAGATCATCGTCATGAACATGAAGAATTAGACGTGGGAAGACAATATGTACCTGAGAATATAATCACAGTTAATTAATTTAGAAATGTTATTAGAAAATGGAACCTTGTCAATAACAGAATACATAAATCACTGGTTGAGCTAAATTGCAACCACAAATA
Source organism: Paratinospora sagittata (assembly GCA_035771175.1). Lineage (NCBI taxonomy): Eukaryota > Viridiplantae > Streptophyta > Magnoliopsida > Ranunculales > Menispermaceae > Paratinospora > Paratinospora sagittata. Next base: position 10,357,694 of record CM069606.1, on the reverse strand, counting down.
ACCTTCTGTTTTGAGCAAAAAGTCCAGTTTTTTTTGTGGTTTACTTAATAAGAACAGTTATTAAATTACAAAGTAACAAAGCAAATGATTAAACAAATGCTAGATCTCACATTAAAAACATGATCTATGATCTCCACCATTAAGTGTTAATTTCTCTTCTTGGAAGTAAAAAAGACTCTGGTGAAAGTTAAAGTGAGGTCAACATCAAAGGAATTATCTGCCCACATAGCACTTGGTCACTTTTGACCTAGTAAGTCTCCTATGTGAGGCTGATCCATTTGTGATTGATCTCACCTTTGAACTCAGACATGAACTAGGTACTAATACCAAACACAGTACACAAGATAACTGCTGAGATATTGTTCTTGAGTACAGTTTTCTCCAAGTAAGAAATTCATATAACAGAATTTATTAGGGCCATATAACCAATTAAGTTTCCATAATGAGCATCCTCGCATACTAACAAGCCCAGCATTCCAGTACCAGCCAATTCATCAATCAATAAGAAGTAAAAAGCACATTACTCTTCACTCGATGTAACTCTAAATCATAGCTTCGTAGCTTCATCAATAAATTATCCCCAACAAAAAATAGAAAAATTAAAAAATTTAAAAAAATCAAGGAAATATAAATATCTTTTGTAACATGCATTTGGGGTAGTTGTATCATAGTAACGCCCGTTGGCACTAATTGCGGTTTGATTCCTCAAATGCACATTTGCCTAGTGCCAAAGATGAATGCTGATAATGGCTCAAGAACCATAGATCTAGGGTTCAACTCCCACAATATCAATAAGAAAAAATTTAATATTGAGGCCACCCCAAGGGTCCAATGTAACCTGGTAAATTGCCCAATATGTGTTGATCAAGGGACTTGCACATACCCAATGGGATTCGTCACATGGGGATGAATACCAAAGGGATACGCGGGGTTTCTTCTAATAAGAGTGCACCTTTGACTTTAACTATGAAATCAATTGAACAGGTTACATGTACTAAGATATAATGATTTTAGAAGAATATGAAATAATGAAGTAAAACCAAAGCATAAATTGACTACCAATCTTGTTTTCAAACAATTAGTTGGAGCATCACACTCAAGCATAGCCTTTTGATGTAGTGAACCCTAAAAATGTAGATAAAAAGAAGAATATTGAAGATATATTTGGTTGGCTTTGCTCAATTCAATAAAAGAGGCAATTACAAAGTGTTAATATCTCAAGCGTTAACTTGTTCTTCTTATTTATTTGTCTTGTCTCTCCACCCTATTATTAAATATATTCCATGTGCCATCATGCACTTGAGGGGATGTTTGCCTATGCCAATTCGAAATTCTTCCATAAGATTATGAGTGGTAGACGGGCTACTAATACCATCTCTAGACTGGAGAAGGATGATGGGACTATCATAGAAGAGGAAGATGAAATTGTGTCTAAAATTATTGCCTATTTTCGGGGGGTCTTTTCAAGAGATCGGCACCGTGTTTGGGGGATAGATGGAATCGATTGGTGTCCAATTAGGGAGACGAACAGTTCTAAGAGCGAAAAGCCTTTTGATGAGGAGGAGGTAAGACAGGCAGTGTTTGAATGTGAGGGTTCCAAGGCTCCAAGGCTCCAAGACTCGTTGGTATGACTGTGTGTTTCTTTCAAAACTGTTGGGAAGTTATTAAGGATGATCTTATGAAGGTTTTGGAGGAGTTTTTCCACAACGAGATAATTAAGGGTTGTACTAACGAGACTTACATTTGTCTAATCCCAAAACAGACTGTGTCCAAAAGGGTTGCAAATTTAAGGCCTATTAGCCTGCCTCACCAGATGTCTTTACAAGATAATTGCAAAGGTGCTGGCAAACAAATTGAAGGGGGTCTTGCAGGACACTGTATCCGAAAATCAAATGGCCTTTGTACAAGGTCGTCAAATTGTTGATGTTGTGCTTGTTGCAAATGAATTGGTGGAGGACTATAGATCTAGAAGGAAGGCAAGGGTTGTATTCAAGCTTGACTTTGCCAAAGCTTATAACATGGTCGACTAGGACTTCCTTGACTATGTTTTAAGAATGAAGGGGTTTGGAGCGAGATGGAGGAAATGGATTCGTGGTTGTTTGTGCTCGGTATCTTATTTAGTGTTTGTTAATGGTCGCCCAAGAGACAAGATTGTGGGGGAGAGGGGACTCAAGCAGGGTGATCCGCTTTCCCCTTTTCTGTTTACCTTAGTAGTGGATGTGTTGGGAAGAATGTTGGACAAGGCAAGGGAGGCAAGTCTGATTTCAGGCTTCAGGGTTGGTCGAGATAACGTGGAGACTCATCTCCAGTTTACTGACGATACATCGATATTTCTAGATGGGAGTGAAGACTGCATCAGTAATGCATCTTTGGTCGTGATGGCTCTCTAGCTTGGTTATTAATATGGCTATGAGTCACTTAGCGGAAGTACACGATTGTCAAAATTGGTTGGGGGATATGGCAAAACAGCTCGGATGTTCAACTAGCTTGTGGCCTATGAAATATCTAGGTATGCCTCTTGGTGGCAATCCCTCCAAGATGGACTTTTGGGAACCGGTTGTTTCCAAGGTTTCGAGAAGACTGGATGGATGGCAAAGGAGCTTCCTTTCCAAGGGTGGAAGGCTCGCATTAATTAAGTCAATGTTGGATGCTCTACCAACTTACTACCTCTCTGTATTCTGGATTTCAGTAAAGGTGGCGGCGCAAACTGAGAAGTTAATGAGGGATTTTTTGTGGGGGAACGACGATAGGTCGAATGGTTCTCATCTTGTATCTTGGAGTGTTGTGTAGAGGAAGACTGGGCAAGGAGGTTTGGGCATTGGAGATGTATCAAACAGAAATAAAGCATTGATTGGGAAATGATTATGGAGGTTTTCAAGGGAGAAAGATCGGTTGTGGGGGAAGGTCATTTGTAATAGGCATGGGCTACGAGATAATATGAGGGATGTTGGTTTAGCCGATAGAATCACCTATAGGAGTCCTTGGGAAGGGTGACTCAATTCAGTTTTGGGAGGATATATGGTGGGGAAATGACACCTTACAAGCACTCTTCCCTTACCTTTACCACCGATCTGCTTTCTACAATAAACCTATTATTGATTTTGTGAGAAATGTGGATGAAGCTTCTTTGTCTTGGGATCTACATTTGGGTAAGCATATCTCTCCTAGAGAGGAATGTGATGCAGTGGCTTTAGTTAACCTACTGGAGAGGTGTCACCGATCTGGGGATGATGACAGGGTTACATGGCCTTGGGAGTCTTCAGGAACATTCACCACCAAATCGTTTCATGCATCTATCCTTAATGTACCCACTATTCCTCCTTTCTTTCACCATAATCTTATTTGGAAAGCACAATTGCCAGCAAAGGTAAAATTCTTGGGGTGGGTTGCTTCCCATGGGAAGATGAGTACGGGTGACATGGTGCAAAAAAGGTTTTCATGTATGTGTTTGTCCTCGTATTGGTGTCATCTGTGCAGACAAGATTTGGAGTTTGTGGGACATCTGAGTTGGCGTTGCCCTTTCGCCATGGAAGTGTGGAGTAGATGGTGTTATCACTTCCCAATTATGAGTGACGACGATACCAGGGAAGAAAATATAAACATATTTCCTTTCATGACAGTGTTCAAGCTTCATGGAGAGAACACTGAAAGGTGGTTTGATTGGCGGTGTTATGGTATTTGTGGAAGGAGCAAAATAATCGTGTGTTTCATGATGAGATGTGTTCAGCGGCTAAAGTGTGGGAGAACTCTCATCTTCTAGCTTCCTTTTGGGTGGCCAATAGTAATTGGCTTAGGGGGTGGGGAAATTTTGTAATGAAATAGAAGTCGGGCTATGTTCCATGTTGTACTTGGTGTACGCTCTTGTATCCATTTTTTCATACATACATATATATATACTATCTCTTAGTTTCTTATAAAAATAAAAAATAAATAGTGGGGCCTCCTCCTATACGTTAAAGCTTTTAAGTAAAGTGGTTTCTAACACAAAGAATCAATAACTATTCATGCATATAAAAAATTGATAGAATCTCAAATATATTGCTCTAGATCTAACTACAAAGCATACAACAAAGTATATCATTGCCATCTCACACTATATCACAAATATTGGTGTCAGACACATTGATCCTCCTTTGCCATACAACTATAGCTTGAGGTGTATATCTCAAATGAAGGCGTGCTTTTCCATATTTATCTACTACATGAATGCCAACCACTTTTCGCCACGCTCTTCCTCCTTTAGAACCATCGACTTGCTCCAAAGGGTAACTTTATTGGTGTTATAGTCTTGTTCATAAAGCCCTGAAAGCCATGAGCCCATAACAAATCAGCTTTGGCTCTCAAGTGGGAATGCCAATCGACTTGTAATGACCCCTCATCAGGTGATATTGTCCAATTTTGGGCTCATGTGCCCCAATTCTGCTTCCTATCAACTCAAACTCTTGGTGAGGTCCTTGATATATGGATCACAAACTCTTCCCTCCAGGACAATGTGGAACTATCACACAATTAATCTACATTAAACGAGGGAATACCAATGTACATGATTATTATCAACAACTTCCCATTGTTTGATGAAATTATTCATAGATTCAACATCTCTAAAGATCATCTCCAAACATTTGTTTTGTTTTGTTTTCTTTCTTTTTTTTCTTTTTTTTTAAGTTCAGATGAATACCACAATTTAATTAAATACATGAAATCTCAGTTTTTATAATCCAATGTTTTATGACTTTAGAGAGAAAGATAACATTTTAAACAATATCATAATTCATAATTCACCTGCTCAAGAAAAGCCTCGGGCTGTGCATCATCCACATATTTGCATAGTGATCCAAATGCTGCAAAAGCATTGGCTCGCATCTTTTCATTCATGCAAATCTGTAACAAAACAATTGAGTTGAACTGTCAGCTTTTTCACGATTAAACATCGTTTTTCATCTTTTTCTTTTCTTTTCTTCTTTTTTGGTGAAATACCACCAAGAATTAAGACTGGTAAAATCTATATCAGGGTTCTTAGTTTCCTGATGAGCTCTTATTTATTACGCTCATATTTACAATAGAATGTTTAATAATAATGTTTTAAGAGTTCTTAAATTCCCATACTATTTTGTTTAGACATACATGCTCTTTTAGTGTTGCATGTGTCTTTGCAAGTTCCCTATTCTTCCTTGCACTTTCTCCACAATGTTCAACCAGCCATACAGTGATTTTCTTTTGAGAGTCGATAGTGGGATTTGAACCTCGGACCTAGGCTGCATAACCATATAGGAATGTTGATTGTGCACTGGGTCATGGCTGGTTGCTTCAGGCACTATGACAGGGGGTAGGCAGGTTGCATCTTTTCTTTTCTTTTTCTTTTTTTCTTTTTTTAAAGATGGTCTGGGAAAGGTAGGGTGGGTTGGGTTTGAGAATTGTTTTAATTAGTTGTACCAGGAGCATGCCAGAAAAGGAGGGAAGAGGCAGGCTCCAGGGGGGGAGAGGATGTGGTGATAAACAGGTTGCTGATGGGAGTTTGCTAGTGGTGAACTATGTTACCTGGACTCGGGTATGGGTGTCGTATACGGGTACATCTTTAGAGGTCCGACTTGTTCATTTTCAAATTCTAGGATACGGGGACTTGGCAATATTATATGTTGTTCTTTCTTTTTTTTCTTCTTTTTACTCATTTATTGTTCGTTTTATTCTCCCACTTAAGTAAATTTCACCTATTAATCATTATCTTCTTTCATGCTCTCTCTTTACTTTAGAGAATCTACATAGTAATATTCTAAAATCAAAGTGTCGGACACATATCCCATACCAATGTTGTATCCTGAAGTGTCGAACACGGGTACGTCAGGCTAAAGTGAAGAATCCGAGTAACATAGGTGGGTGAAGTGATTGATGGGTGCTTGGACTTATGTAGTACAATGAAGATGTTCTAAAAATTATAAGAGTGGCCATAATTGGCTAGCGATACAGTAAGTTGCTAAGTGAAGACATTGTTGTATGGGGCCAAAGGGATTGACCGGGCAAAGCCTAGATACCTTCAGTTATCCCAAAAAAAGGCAATGGTGGTGTTCCAACAACTAGGATCCAAGTGGTGGAGCCATCAAGGTTAGATGATGCTATGTGCTAGAAGTACATTTTGAGTTTGAAAAGACACAGTTTAGTAATCTAATTGTGAAAGAGAGAGATGGGCCAAGAAAAGAGACCTTCGCAATAGATGCATAAGGCCAGCAATGCTTTATAGACAAAAATGTTGGGGAATAAAGAAACAACACATTAATAAATTAAATTTACCATAAATGTTTATGTAAAGATGGACACAAAAGTAAAACATTAACAAATAAAACAATAAATGAAAAATGTTCAAGAATTGTAGGAGTTTCACCTATTGGAAATAAGAGATTAAGATAGTTTACAGTCTTTGGACACAGCCTACTTGCAATATAAATGAAGATTTAACCCTTGATTGACGGAGTAAAAAAAGCAAGCTCCCACAGCCGGCTCTCTACAATCAGGAACGGTGTTTCATATGTAGTTGAAAATGCATGTAAAATTCAGACCTCTGCTGTTTTGAATTTCAAAGCGATAACAACATGATTTAGTGTATGATGCAACCCGTATATGACAGATATATGTTGCTGGAGTTTTCTGTTTTGAATCTCAAGGCTATTGAAGAGTGATTTAAGAGGATAAATCTGTTAGAATGTCAATATGAATTATGTCTTCCATTTTCAAATCAAAATTATAGATATATGTTTGGGTGTAGAATACAAAGAAGAAGAATACGTATTCATCATATAAATGCATGATGATATCAGGGAGTTACCTAATCCAAGTGAAACACATAAAATATATATGCAGGCAATGATGCAATTTCTAGCTTGTTCAATACAACTTATCCTTCAGATATTGATTCTCCATCCCATGCTGGGTGCAAGTACCCAAGGTATGATCGAACCACAGTATACTGTGTGGGAGTGCTTCAAGTTTGAACTACTTGATAAAATAAATACGGCTGTTTGCACATTCTAATTAGTAATTGCTGAAACTTGTGTGCTCATGTTATCTGTGTTTGTTTACTTCATGTGAGACCTAAATTATTTCCAATGCTTATCGATCAGCTCAATTATGAGATAGTATATGACTAGCTTAGCTTTTCAGCTCACCCTGATATTTTTCACTCTTGCAGAAATAAGCAAAGGTGTTTTAAACAACTCTGGACTGTTTTAAGATTTCGATGCAAAGAAGTCCAATAAACCTAAAAGTTGGTGGTTCCAGTAGTGAGTAGTCATTCAACAGGTAGCTTTATTATTTATTTATAACAAAGGGAACTTCCACAAAATGATGAAACCAAACAAACAAAGCAGAAATCAAGCTATAGCTTTATTGAATGATCAAGGCACCAAAAAAAATTTAATAGCCAACTAAAGGACCATTTGGAGTATTTCTTCAAAAAACTTATGTCATTCCATGTCCCACGACAATCATAGATGTTCCTCCTCTTCCTCAGTCAGCAAGGAGATCAAGGTTTTGCTTTCTGACTTGATTAAATTCGAGGAAATGATTGAAACCCTTAAGGAATGAAAAATTGACAAAGCCCCTAGCCTTAATGGCTTTGCTTTGAACTTCATTCTAAGAACACGAAATATAATTGGCAAGGATGTCCTGTCAATTATGTTACCTAGACTCTTTACTTTAGCCCAATGTACCTGCATTGACACTTCATGATTCAAACATAGGTGTAGGATATGTCTCCGACACTTCAGGTTTTGCCAATATATGTTCTCCGAAGAAAGAAGAAAAGTAAGAAAAGAAAGAGAATGGCCAATAGGTGAAAATTCATTTAAGTGAGGTAGAAAAGGAGAATAAATGATTTAAAAAAAAAAATTTTAAAAGGAGATAGAATATACTACTTAGTAATGAACAAAACTCTATCCAACTACCCAAATTCAAATTTGTAACACTTCTTAGTTGAGTACCCGTATTACGTAATTTGAAAATGATGACTAGATATTTATCTGCATCTGACACCCGTACCCAAGTCTAGGTAACATAGCCTATCAGCAACTCATAACTTTTTCAAAGAGGATCAGCATTTGAAATCCCATAATGCTACGTCCATTAGCTTGCTACCTAAAAGACAAGGAACTAAAAGAGCGGAAGATTTCAAACCGATTTCCTAAAATAACACCACATATATATAATCATACTACAAAGAACTTGGCTACAAAGCTATAGACAAATTGATGACATGGTCGATGGTGCCCAATCAACATTCACTTAAGGGAGATTTTTCCATGAAATAATTTTTTGCCACAAAATTGCTTCAGGGCTTGGAAGGAAAAATCACTAACAAGGTGCCACCCAAAAGGTTGGCCTCATGTCATGGAAGAAATTAATTCCCCCTCTTATATATACATATATATTATATCATGGAAGAAATTAATTCCCCCTCTTTTTTTAGGCAGGGATCAAAGATTTGACTTCATGTAAATAAATTTGGAATTAATTTGAAAAAGTTCAATTTGACTTATAATATATACATATATTGATAATACACTATAAATATAACAAGTTATGTATAAGAAGGCTTTTCTTAATGGTCAATTGATGACTGGCAAAAATAATACAATATTTTTAGCAAATATTAGACTTTTATAATTATATCCCCAACAAAATGAGAAGTGTTGGTTAGAAAATGGTTATGGCTTTTTCCCAAAGAGAATAACTCCATGTGGCTCAGAATCATCAAACGCAGGCACAAGTTGCAAAGCAATGTTAGATGCTAGCTTGACCCCTAAGCCATTATAGAAGCCCTTCGAAGTCCATCGACTCCTCATATTCATCTCTTTCCAATTTAGTCAGGCTTAAAATGGAAATGGAGATCATAAGAAATTTTTGGAAGATATTTGGTGCAAGACTCGTAGTTTCCCTCCTTGTACACAAACCTTTATAGTCTTTCTTCTCTTTATTCTCTTATGCCTCTAGGACAACCAAGGGAGGTCAGATAACATGGAATTCTATTTTTAGCAAAATTCTTATGAAGAGAAAAGGTTAGTGAAGTAGAACCTTGTTAACCATTCTTGAGAGGTGCCATCTTTCCGAGGGAACGACAAGAGTTGGTTGGACCATTGACCATTCTAGAACTTTCACCATGAAATATTTCTTCAACTTCCTCATTATCCACCCAATGTAATTCAAAGCGCAAGGCGCACTCAAGGCGAGCGCGACCCATAAAGCTTGAGGCGCAAGGCGAGCACACGCCTGAGACAACTAAGGCGCACTAAAACATAGCAAATTATATATATATATATATATATATATATATATATGTCACAGTTTGCATATATACCAAAGTATTGAATAATCATAATTTTTTATTATTATTATTATTGAATAGTAATTTAGTATTTAGTAGTGTAGTAGTACTAGAAGTATTAGTATTTTAAGTATAGTGATAGTCATATTATTAATGTTATTAGTTTATTACTATTTATTGCTATTTGGAGTTAAAAATACATCATCATTTATTATAACATACATATATAAGATTCCTATTAATTTATTTTACTAAACTTAAATGCATCATATATATATATATATATATATATATATATATACATATATAAATTATTAACATTCTTATTATTTTATTTGAACTTAAAAATATAACATGTTAAAAAACAGAACATGAGCATTAAAAACAGAACATAAGGTTTTTTTTAAATAAAAAAGAAGAGGATCAAAAACAGCACAGAAAATTTTAGGAAAAAAAAAAACAGAACATGATCATTAAAAACAGAGCCGAAGGATTTTTTTTAAAAGAAAAGTATCAAAAAATGGAAAGGTTCATTATTGACTTAGTAAATATCCAAATCGATCTTTTTTTAGAACCCAGGTAATAATAATTATTATAATTGTTATTTATCAGTTTTTAGTAATTTAGTAGTAGACTAGTAGTACCAGTAGTATTAGACTAATAATACTGTTATGTATAGAATTATTATTATTATTACTATTTACTACTGTTTAAAAAACAGGACGTGTGGTTAAAAAAACAGAGCCTCTTCAAAAAAAAAGAGTATGAGGGTTTTCAAAGCAACAAAAAAAAAAAAAAAAAAAATAAAGGCAAGGAAATGAAAAATAGAGTCGGTGCGTCTAGAAGAACTGAAAGAACCATATTGGATTTTACTTGAAATCTTATTTATATAACTTCTTTTAGGAGTCTTGAACATATACATAATTTTTTTAGCTGCCTGGAATATTTCAAAATTACTAAAAGCTGGTTTTCATATTCAAATTTGTGTTTTGAGCTATAAATTGTTCTATACTGATTTATAGCTTAACATGGCTTGAAACATCAATTGTGAATTTTTTTTTATTTCAGTCTTAAAAGGGGCAAAAGACATTGATTCTCAAATTCTATTAAACAGTGAAACCTAAGGCCATAATAAGAAAACTAAGTGTCTAACAGTTATAAAGGAACTTTATTCAAAACTGGCCTTGGGGATCTGACCTAGGTGAGGACCAGTTCTGAGTGATGTGACCCAGGGTTCAAGCGTACCCACACTTACACATTAAAGATCAGAATTTTCACTACTTGTATCTACATAGCAAAATGTTAAATGTTTAACATCAATTTCGTAGTCAGTGTTAATCAGAGTATATCATAAACAAATTGAAAATAAGCTACTACAAATCAAAAAACAATTTTCCAAGTAACCAGGAAATACTGCAACTCACCTGCAAATTCCGTAGTCTAACAGAAAGGTTAAGTAAGATAGGATCCACCGCCTTTTTAGGAGATGACTCAAGAACCTATCAAATGTAAAAATTACAAAAGAAATCTCAGTTTTGAGTTTATCCTACCAAAGAAAGAGAGACAACTTAATTTTTAACCTAAATTTTGAGTTTACTCTAGCAAAGAAAGAAAGATGGAAAACCTTACTTTAAGCAAACATAACACTGCTGTTAATTGAACAGATTCATCTGAATCCTCAAGCAAAGCTAATACAACCCCAAGAACTTGAGTAACATGTTGAACAATATGAATAGAAGGTATCTGCAATTTTCAAGGCATGAAAAAATAAATAAACATCAAGATATATACACAATCTCTAGCAGGAACACAAGCAAAAAACCATGTAACAGGAATTCAGGAACACAACTCGTTAAATACCTTGGAAGCTAAAAATGCATTCCTCTAGAGGATCATAATACATAAAAAACAATTCTACAATAAAACTTAAGTTCCAAATCCAGATTCAAATTTATGAATCCTGTTAATCATATCATAATTTGCTTTAGAGAAAAAATATTCAAATCCTTAACAAATCCCGATGCTTTTAATCTGATACTGATGCCTTAAAAAATAGTTGAATCTTAAAACTCAATGTTATGATATTTGAGTGTACGCGCTGTTCTCGCAAGAAACGAAAGAATATACAGTTTGCATGTCAAACAGTCAAGCATAACCCTTGAGCCTCATAATTTAAGCAAGTTCTTGTTTATATTTTGGATGTCAATCTACAGAACATTTTGGATGTTTATAATGAACCTTTTTTTGGGTGAGAGTAAGCTATTTAATAGAACTCCATCTATGCAGAGCTTATTAGCATAATTTATACACAACTCACTCCAAGCCCTCATAACAGTGGAGGGTTGTGTTAGGTAGCTAAGACTAAGAGTTAACACTTTGTCAAATTAACTATAATGTAAATCTACTTAATTAGACTATGCGAAGGCTAGACCTTACCCTATAACTATCTAATTAACACTTGATAACAAAGTGGAAGAAGTAGATTAATGCAGTCGATCCCACGTAGTTGGAAAAATGCTTTGTTGACTTGATTCTCATCGAATGAGTTTAATAAGACAACCACATTCAGATATTGATTGTTGAAATATTCAAAAAACGGTGAAAATTGTATGAGAAAGGAGACAAGTTTCACTGTTAATTTCGGTAATCAACCTTTAAAGTATCAAATTTCAAAATGAATCGCATTGCCCTACTGTCCATGAGAAAGATTATACACAAAATAAATAATTCAAATTTCATATACGAGTATAATCGCATGAAAGTTCCAAGATCAACGGAGGCCTTATCAAAAGAAAAGATCATTTATTTCTTTTTCATATATATTCACAAATAAGTTCTATGATCAGTAAAGGCATTTTCAAATTTGATATATGCAGTCAAACACCAATTCAATTTGCCAAGCCGCTAAGCTGTTCAATTTTTATTCATTAACCTGATAACTGCACTCCATCTTCACTGAATTTATTTCATACCAATCAACAAAATACTATAACAAATCAAAGAGAAGACCAAAATTCCCTTCCTCTTGCAGAATCATTTCCTACAAGGTGATACTTGCATTTAGATTCTGCATAGGCAGGCAACAAGCCTGCATTTGCTATTATTACTTTTCCATCATTAAATATTTGTTTATGCAGGCATATATTAGTGGCAAGTTCTTAAAGGTTAAGGCTAAAATCCGTCACAATTAATGCCTCAATTCAAGAGGTTAAACTCGTCTTAGTATTAAATAAATAAATAGACCAAGAAAGAGAAAAAACAAGTCGAAAGAGATTCAACTGACAAACAGCCTATGAAAAGTTGAAAACACATGAGAACAGCAATACTGCTTGCAACCCCACATACAGATCACAAAACAGAGAAGAAAAGTAAATACATAAATAAGATTTCAAAAGACAAACTTTAAGAGAGCATAATGTTTAAACAACAAACCCTTGATGACAAATAATTTGACAGTAACAGTTATATCCATCTTAATATTCGCATTTTTTTTTAATGTGTTATTTATTTATTGCCCAAAATTCTGTTTCATAGAGCATGGCTAGTCTAATAGCAATCTTATAAATCTTCCTTTCAACTTGTCAATATAAATGTTGACTTAGCCCTTGATAGAGCTAAGTGGAGGAAGTAGATTCATATAGCCAACCCCATGATGTTGGAAAAAGGCTTTATCGAGTTGAATAAGTTGCGCTATATACAAATGCATGACGGGAATAAAATATTCCAAACAGATATTCATACAAATGGAATTAAAATACTTAAGAAATGAAAGTATAAGACCATGACCTGAACTAGCCCTCTGAGGCAAAGGCGTCTTACAGTAGGTGACTCATCTGAGACATACTGACACATTGTTTCAACCATTTGTTCCAACATGGAGCCAACACCATCACTGCATAATCATATGAGTTTCAGTCAGGAAGAACGAAAAGCAACTAGAAACTTCAAAATTACGTCTAAACATCTTTTGAAAAAAAGAGATATTACATCTTAAATAACCAAAACATGTGACAAGATAGAGAGCAACATTTACACGTGTAATGAATCAAAAACAGGGAACTAGAAACAGGATTAGAGACTAGTAAATCTATGAAACTTACAGATATCAACCTTGTTCAACTCTATCAAGTACAAATCTGTATAAGAAACAGAAAGATCTGTTCTGCTCAATGTTTGGTGCCTACATAAGATGCATCTCTCCACCAGGTTCTCCCCAGAATTTCTACATGACGCAATTTCATGCATCTTTTGATGTAAAAAGTGGTAGCTCTTTTCATCCTTTTAGACCCATGAAGAGTGAAGACACAGTTTAAGCATCTGGCTTTTTTTATACGTCTTCTAACAACTGGTCAACTCTTTAAAGTTTAGCAAGGTGGCTAATGCAATAGAAATGGTAGCCTTCTAACTCCAACAGGTGCAAGAAAAAAATATGGGTTAGAGCCTGATGCAAAAAATTTTCTTTCAATTGCTCTCAAAACTTAAAAATATATATTCAATGATTAAACAAATTATTTAATATTGCTCCCTAGAATTAATTCACAATGTGATGCTGAAATTCTTGCCTCTGCACCATTAATTGATGTATATACAAGTGCTGTCTCTTTTGGTTCAGTGTGCAGGCTGAATGGTCTTCTTTCATTGCCAGTGTTTGGAACAATATCCTATCTGGAAGAAATCACATTCCAGCTCAAGAGATGGGCATGGAGGAATCCTTTGGAATGAATATGGTTATAAACATGCCTAAGATTGGTTCTGTATGAAGGGCCATTTGCTTTATTCAGGAGCTTATACCTGGCTGAGATCCCGAGTCTCAGAATTTTTCATATTCAAATTTACAATGATTCAGGGGTGACCAAATGATAATTGATGGGTGACTAACAATTAGGGCTGAAAGCAGGTCGGGCGGGTCAGGTTTTGGCCCAAATTTTAAACCGACCCGACCAAGTCCGGTGGTAAAACTTTGCACCCAAAAACCAACCCAATCCCAGAACCTACATCAACCACCCGCCCAACCAACACCCGGGTCAAGTCAATCGGGTTAGCTTTATTTATTGCTAACCCAGACCCACATACCTATGAAATACACCTAAAAAACAAAAAAAAAAATCTCAAATCCCTTACTCTTATTAGAGAAAGAGATAGAGAACGAAAATTTAATTATTAAAATCTCTTACTCTATTTATAGCCACTATTGTGACTTAGAGAAAGATACTTTCTCCCAAGGGAGGGCACCAATTCTCTCAACGGTAGGAGAGGAGAAGATGGGTGAAAAATGTTGAGAGGAAGGGGTTTTAAAAGGGGGTGCCCACTTTCCCTCTTCTTTCTACCCAATGTGGGACTAAAAAAAAAAAGAGAGAAGTTGAGTGAAAAATGTTGAAGGAGGGATTTTAAAGGGGGCGCCCTCTTACCCTCTTCTTCTTACCCAATGTGGGACTAAAAATAAAGAGGAAAACTTCTATTTTTTTCTTTTGCCAAGCTATATCATATGGTCCATAGGTCCCCTCCATCCACTTTTTTTCTATTTTAAATATCTTACATACAACCACGTGACTATGAAAAATTGTTGCATGTTACTTTTATATATAACTATGAAAAATACATATATTCATAATAATATACTTATAACAATTGCTAAAAAATTAAGTTAAAAATTTGTTAACTAAATACTACGTTTTATGCTTTGTTATCAATTTTTTTTTGAAAGATGCTTTGTTATCATTAGTCTATGTTTTTCTTTATTATTATTTTTTAAAAGAAACTAAAAAATATTATATATATGTAGGTAAAAAAGACAAAAAAACATGCAAAGACATTGAAAATTGTCCAACCCCTAGGCAGAAACAAAACTGCCCCACCCCCTAAGCCAATCACCCACCCAACCCATAACCTTTTGATAAACTGCTATTTGTAACCCAAAAGGATGCTAAAAGATGCGAGGACTCCCACCCTTTAGTCGCCGAAAGAAACTCGTAATGGAAAACTCGCTTGTTTCTCTCCTTTCATAATGACCACAAAACAGCCAAACAAACCCACCTTCCAATTTTTTTCTTTATTATAACCATCATACATATGAAAATGAATCAATCAACTAAATGGAATGAGTTATACATGATTTGTTAAACGTTTTTTTTTTCTTTTGAAATCATTGTAGGGGCCTAAATCAAATTAAAGAGGATATATATATATAATATGGAAATGCTAATCTAACTGCAAAAAAATACAATTGCAACTACACTTTTAATGCCATTAGATCATTCATTACCTGTATTGAGATGTGTAATGCATGTATATCCAAGGGTATTAATAGTGTAGTTGCACTTGTAGTTATAGTTTTTGCAGCTAGATTAGCATTTTCCATAATAATAATACACAATCCTTGTACTAGTTAATATGCATGTTTTCAAGGCCTTTTTACTTTTTAGTCTACACGTGGTTAGAAGTCAGCAATTTCCAGTACCCGTGTGGTTTTTCAATCTAAACTAAAAAATTTTAAGTAAACTATTAAAATACTATGTAATATGTATCAACAACATTTATAGACATTTTAGTTAATTAAACTAATGAGATGAAAGTTGACCTACATGTAAATGTAACTTATAAAATTTGGATGATCTTTTTACACAAAACTCTCCTACATATCTTATAATTATATATCTTGCTTGTAAATTATGAAATAATTAAGCTTCAAGCAAGTTTGGTGATGACCAAAAATAAATAAATAAATAAAGTTTGGTTAAAATTTTACCACCACTTATATTTACAATTTAGTTTTTCTTGGAACATTATTGAACAAAATCCCTAGCTTCATATTGGGCTGTTTATTGAATTTTGCCCTTTTTTGAAAGGGTTAAGGGTTTTATCATTGGGGTTTGTTATTTTTTAATATGTTTTCTCTTGATATGGAACTAAAATCCAGTATATAACATTCCCAAATCTAACATGTATTATGGGTTTATCTTTTCTAATTATTTGTCACCATATAGGGAATATATTTAAAGAAATTGAAGAAATCAATTTCATGAATTGGTCAATTTAAAGAATTGGACAATTTACATGCACTTTTGTAATTGGTAAATACCACCCATCTTATAATTAGATGCACCTCCCCCTATGACAATTTTATATTGTTTCAATTGACACCGAATTGGTCTTATATGTATTAATGGGAGAATATAGTTTACTCGAAAAAACAAATAAATAACATATTCAACTATATATGTTATGGTTATGCACAGAAATAGATACTAAATGATCAATATAGATTCTTCAAGATAAATTTAGCAAATAATTTATGGTAAAATTATCTTTTACCTAGAAATCTAATTTAATTTCTGGGTTTTTTTATTGACCAAAAATTTAATTTTAGATTACACACACATATAATGTATAGTTCTAATGGTAAAATAAACTTTTCATTCTTTCTCTTGTACAAGTACGAATGGGTGGTTACCCATCTTCTCACATTACATATTACAAAAAGAGGAGGCAAAAGTTGTTTCTTGTTTGAAACTAAAGGGAGCTTTAGTTTAAACCCACATTGGTTGTGAGAAAAAGGAAGAGCTCTTTCCCTCTATATAAACCCAGCAATCCCCTCCTCAATGCTTCCTCAAGCCTTCAATGCTACAAAGGGGACCTTATAGGTCTCTTGAATGATTCTCTTTCTTGGTGGTAAAAGAGTAAAGTATGGAGTCTATTAACTTAATAGGCCCGTGAAATGTAAACCTAACCTTTCAGGTCTCCAAGAAATAGACCCGATCTACCCACTCGGTAGCAAAAAACCCAACTGACCCAATTCGGGTTGCATCGGGTCGGTCTGGTTTTGCAGTTGATCAGGTATTTCTTTCACCCCAACTATCAATTCACAAGATTTAAGCAATGAGATGTTGGTTGTAATGCTTTCATGTTTAAGTGTTGTCATGTCATGAGTAGAATTTTGGTCTAGAATCTAAATAGTTGCAACTAGTCTTATGTATTATTTGATCAAGAAGTGATATTAGTTTCAAATGGGATGAATGTTTATAAGTTTATATGTTCTAAAGATGTACTAATTCTTACAATTTAGGACATTTTAGCTTAGAATCTAAATAGTTGCAACAAGCTAACCTCATGTAGTTGGGAAAAGGCTTAGTTGAGTTGAGATATCTGTTAAAACAATAAAAGACACAAAGATGTAACGTGGTTCGGCTTTATGGCCTACATCCACGGGAGAAGAGAAAGGATATTTATTCTTGTTAATGTCTTAATGGAGGGACTCCATATATATAGACATACAGGGCTATGTACACATATAGCTATAATTACAATTTTAGTAACTGCTATATAAAATGTCTTACTAATATTATCATCTTTCCTTAAAGGAAATAAATCCGTAAAGGAAACAAATCTAACAGATTTTGCTCTTCTTCACAACAATATCACATTAAGACATTGCCTTATCCTAAACATGTAGATGCATTCTGAAAATCTTGTTCAACCATTTCAATTTATAATATCATATATTTGTTAGGTAATGGCATACATGTCTATCCTCAATAATCATTATTCTTTTTTTATAAGAAACATAAAATTTATTAAAGCCAAGGAAAACCAAGGGAGCAGGCCCTAGATCCAAGTTAACACACCTATAACCCATTTCATTAATAATTATTCCAACCTGTGTCAGTTCTCATTGGCACCATTCTTCATCTTCATTTAAAACTTAAAACCACCTCAGCCAACTTTCCATCATAATGTTCGCAATTGATGACATTCTTAGACTCTTACACAACTTTATTTTTAATTTTATCCATTCTAGTTTGTTACCAACAACATTAACATCCTTATCCTTTCCACACTAAATTCATCTACACTTTGCATTTTATATATTCATAATTTAGCTTCATACAGTATGATAATGGTAGTCTGAATTGTAAATTGGAATTGAATTGTTCAGGGACTTAGTGAATCGAATGAGATCTGAATCGTTGAATCATAGGAGTCAAGAAATAACTATTATTGTGTATGCATATGCATAATAGAATATAATATAATTTTATTATTTTAAAAAATTAACTAATTATACATGTAGAAAGTACATACACACACAAATAAATTAAAATAAACACAACTTATTTAAAATTTCACAATTGCAGCACCAAGTTTTTTTTAAAAAAGGATCAAGTTGCAATGAATCAAAAATAATTTAAAAAAAAAAAAACATTATAAAAAAATAATCGAATTGGAGGAACAAGAAAAAAGACAAACATTGAAATCATAATTGCAACACAAGTTTTTTAAGAATTACAATGAAAAAAATATATTGAGCTGTTAAAACAAGAAACTGTTAATATCTATACGAGCCTGATATACATAGTTGAGCTCCTACCTAACAGCTATAGCTTGTAGGTCAAGCGGTTTCTAACATTGTATAAGAACAATTTTATTCTGGAGGTCTCATGTTCAAACCTCCTCACGAGCATATTTGCTTGTTTATCCCATTTCTCAATCATGTCTTTCCTCCCCACAATAATATCTATATTCACAATTGAGATACATAGTTGGGCTCCGACGTAACAACTATAGCTTGTAGGTCAAGCGGGTTCTAACAAAAACAAAAGCAAATTATAAAAAATAAAAAATAAATAAAAAACAAAACAAAAAGTCAAGTTGCAGAAGCACCAAAAAAATGCGGAACAGGAGAAAAATCAAGTTGTAGCAACAAGGAAAATGAAGCTAAAAAAAATGTATCAAGGGAGCAACTTTAATTGCTCACAAAACAATGGAAAAATGAAAGGTTTGGAGGAAAAAACGCCCTTGACTTGTCGAATTGCAGCGAATTGCACAATTTAAAGTGATTCAGGAGCAATTCTGGTGGTTATCAAAATTAAGGGGTGTGATCCAAATTGATTTGAGTGAACCGAATTGCAAATCTTCCAATTCGACAATTTGGATCGTGATTCTGACATATATCTGATTTTCACAAATTCTGAATATATCTTCTTGCTACCACCACCTAGTTTAACTCCTCAAGATATCAACCCTAATGGATGACTAAGCCAAGATAACAAAAATAGAAGTTTCTTTTCTAACTTATTAGTACAACTGTAGTTGACAATAGAATAATAAAACTAAAACCATAGATTACTAACATAACAGATGTTCAGAATCAGATTGCCAGCACATACCTATAGCGGACAAACTCTGATAATGCTCCTGCTGCAGCTTCCCTTTGAAGCCTTTGGCATCGATTCAAGGCATTACACAAAAGCATACATATAGCTGGAACCTGGGAAGAAAAAACATTAGAGGACTAAACAAAGACTTGGTAAGTGTGAATGGAAAACTAGACATAATATGTGCAGCAACCTTTTACTAGAGAACCGAAACATGAAATAAACGACCACTAAACTTTTACCAGATTAACTAGAAAAGAAGAATTTTTTTTAGGCCAAAAACATCGGGTGGTCATGACTTTGTAAATAAGGAATTGTTTCTGATGCAAGGAATGATAATACCACTTAATTTATCACGTAAATTACTCCAAGACTACACAATTGGTCAAATGGTATGAGCTTGTTTTCCAAAAAAAAATTGTCAAATAATTTGGTTAGGTTCTAATCGAAAACAGCCTCTCCACAATGCAAGATAACGATACAGCCAACAACAGTTTCCTAAACTCTGCAGGGGAGGGAGCTTTGCACATTGGTCAAACCCTTTCATATTTTATTTTATTTTAATTTTATGGCAATCATAATTGCACAAACGAAAACTAGCTAATTCATCTGTTAGAACTTAGAAGTAGCATTTCAGAACTCTTTTAGAGTCTTTTAGAGAAGTTTTGAGGTTTTCTTTGTAAGCAGCAGGCTCAAAGTGGATCCAGATGATCAACCTGATAGAAAGGCCTTTCTTTCAGAAAGGAGGATATTGGATATTACCCTTCATCACATTATACCCATGCCATACTAATTACTACTTCAGTTTTTATCCAGATACTGTGTCCATTCAATCTTCAAATATTTACTAAAGGCAGAAAAATGCCCTTTTGTAATACATCAATGTGCCATACGACCAATATTTCTTCATCTTAGATTATTTAAAGTTACTAACACTGCTGACCACTTTGGCACCAACTCATTGCCATTTTAGAGGAAGCGCTATACAATTGGAAGGAGTTTTATATTGAGGGCACTGCAGCTCCAGAAAACCCATCGGTCCCATACCCCAAGGCAAATCACATATTTTGGTAAAAAAGAGTAGGATTTATACCACAGCCTTGAACACTTGAACATGACCAAATTTACAACAAAATCCATAACTAACTCCTTGCCATACGAAAACATGAAAAGTAAATTGTGAATTTCAGGATTCATAGAAATGAATGACAGAGGAAAAAAAAAAGAGTAATTCAGGTATTTGCCAGATTACCTCTTTAGGCCTTTTTATAAAGATGCACCTGGCCAATTCACCAATAAGCTTGATCCACTTCTCATTATCACTTTGCTCACCATCTCTAGCCAAAATCTACAAGAGTTGTTTGTTTCAGCAAGTTTACATCAGCTAGCAAGAACTTACATGGCAAATCAATTAATAAACAAGTATCAGTGTGCCCATAGATCACCTTTCCCATCTCAAGATCACCAACACAATCACAGAATGCTTGGAAAGCAGTTAATAAAGTCCTATACAACAGAAATTGAAGATTGAAATTTAGTTGTGGGGCTGTATTAAGAATTTAAGAGGAAGTAGAAATATCCAAATATGTTGCTGAACAAAAATTCAGGCAAAGTAAGTGTACCTTAGCGGTTCCTGCTGACCAGATTCAACAAGAAGAATATGACAGCTTCCTAACTGAAGTATAAGAGAAGATAAAACAGCTCCATAACTTTGTTGAACAGCTTTCTTCCCAACCTTACCACCACCTCTGCAATGCAAAGGTATTTAAAAGCTTGTGAAATTAGAAACTAAATCTGAAAAAACTATCAAGTTCTGGTTCAGAAATGTAAAACTGTGAGACCTGAACAAGGCAGTAAGAGCAAGAAGAGCTGCTTGGAGGAAATCTTCATCAACAATAAGGTCAAAGGAATGACTGTTGTTTTCTCCTCTCTCTAAATCTCCTTTAAGAATTGGTTTCTGGTTAAGGACAGATACCAGATGATCCAAAAATAAAACTGAGAGTACAGTGTGCTGCGAAAATGCCTAGGACAAACACAGACAAGTTACTTAAAAATTTGAGTGAAAGCAGAGTGAGCCAGGCACTTTAGACGAAGTACCCTCATAAATAAGAATCATAATAAAAAGACTTACATAGAATGCATCCTGCATTGGCCATCCACCCCTTAATCTGGATATATCTTTTGTCACTATATCCCTTCCAGCAGCAATCAGTACTTCACTAAAGACAATTTTTGAACTGGTGTTTTCAGCAAGACAAGATACCTTTATATCATAGTGAAGGAACTCATGATAGAAACGCAAAAAAACAATAAGGCACTAAGGAGCAAAGAGACATATCAAAGACCGTTAGTAAATTTAATCACTACAAAGGATACAGCACCCAGAGTTTCTTGGCGTAAATGTCTTTCATTTACAAGTACTGTAGCAGAAAGCAAAGACTGTGTTGTCCTGTATGTTGATCAATAACTATGAGTTCACAAGAACGAGTCAGTAATACAATACACAAAATAAGATTGAGTATTACACAAACCTTGAAATGTCATTTTCATTTAGCTCACTCCCTCTCTTTGTAACAAACTCAACAACAGCTTGAACGGAACCTTCCGCTGACTGCTTTACCTTGTCACAAATAGCAGCAGTACTACCATGCAAGGTGGCCACAAGCTGCTCAGAAGCAATTGGAAACAAAATGAAGATGCAGTAACATCATACAATAGCCAAGCTTCATAATGAAATAGCCAAACTTACCTCATCCCGGGTAAGCAGAACACAGACAGAGGAAACAACCCGATTGAAAACCTCTGATTGATCAATAGACGCATCCTAAAACATGAAGAATATAATAACATGTCAAATTATCCATTCAATTGCATGAATAATCATACTTAATCAAACAATAAAAGGAAAAGAAAAAGAAAACAAAAACTGAAGAAAGAGAACAGAAGTTTTCCTCATTGCTCACACTTCTCAAAATTGCAATGACATCTTCAAGGGAAGATAAAGCCCGGTAAGACATTTCTATGTCTTCTCCAGCAGCTGATCCCGTGGGCCTTGGTAGTGAAAGGGATATACTGAAGAATAGATCAAGAACCTAAAACAAGAAAAGGAGAACACAACACAGTCAAGTCAAAGACATATCTGTTAAAAAAAGTGATGGAGATACATATTAACAGGAAAAGAAATTTTATGAAAAACTTTTACCAATATTTCTTTACAAAAAAAAT
The DNA here is from genome assembly GCA_035771175.1 of Paratinospora sagittata. Taxonomy (NCBI): domain Eukaryota; kingdom Viridiplantae; phylum Streptophyta; class Magnoliopsida; order Ranunculales; family Menispermaceae; genus Paratinospora; species Paratinospora sagittata. The sequence goes on along the minus strand of CM069606.1, from coordinate 10,335,008 downwards.
TTACACTTAGAATCGCAAATAATGGGATAAGTTCCAATTAGCAGACCCCAAATACTTGAAACAGAACTTTATATTACTGTTAATCTGTTGATTGATAGTGAAATGAAGTGTAATTTGAAACAAAATCAAACTCAATCCAGTACAGACCTGGGCTGAAAACTTCCTAACTTCAGCATTTGTATCAGCACAACGTGAGAGATAAACTACAACCCTTTCCCCCAGACATAAGGAGACCCGAGTTGGTAGCACATATGCAGCTGATATAAAAAAAACTTAATGAAAATCATATAGAAAGTGCTTAAAACACAGGATGTATATATCAGAAATCATAGCAGATAGTATGAAAGCATTGGGGAAATTACATGGCAGGTTGGAAATATTCTTATGCAGCATTCGATCAATTTGGCCACTGTGCATGCAACTGCCATGGCAACCAAGGGCACAATATCCGCTGGAACAAAGTGCCCGGAATTTCAACAGCATCTCATGTACAGCAACACAACCTCTCCTTCTTTGGTGCTCAACAGGAGAGGAAACATATTGATCAATTTCCCTTAAAATATGTAATAATTGCTCAGTTCGGCTTCGTCCATCTTCCCCACTGATTCAGCGAGATATTCAACTTAAGGAATTTATCAATTGGGAGAAACTCCAAAAAAAATTCAAAAGAGTAATGCAAATTAATACATATATTTGTGCCTCATGCAGAAGGAATTCTCTCAGGAGTTCATATTGAAACCATCATATAAAGACTTGAAAGTTTCAGCTAAATCTCTAATTAGAAATTTAGAGCTTAACATGGAATGAAAAATCAACATAATTTTCTGAATTTTAATTAAGTTTTCAATTACCAAATAATGAATTTAATGTATTTGAGTTATGACAAAAATTCGATTGAAGTTAGGCAAAATAACAAAATAATTTGGAAAACTCAAAACCTCCTTCATTAATTCTACTTAAAAAAAAAAAAAAAACAATGCTAACTTCAACTTTTATTAGAAGATATTCCTAAGGAATAAAAATTTATGAGATTGAAGTGCAATTTCATGTGTAATGGTCCTAATGGATAGAAATTAAAGAATCACCAAAGAAACAAAACAAGATTACAAAACTCTAATTTAAAACAAGAAATGAACATGAATTTTTTTTTTACAAGAAACTAAAAAGTATTAAATATATATAGTGTAAGAAAAAAACTGTGTAATTAATCTATATATCTACTCTATATACATTAAACATAAAAGTCATAATAAGTTGTTACTTATACAGTATGCATCAAGTAATAGAGAAGCTATAAATCTCACTTTAAACATTAATATTTCATAATATAATAAGCTTTAAGTACATAATTATGTTTATTTCAACATATCTAAAACAAAAGGCTTATCTTTACAGCATTAAACAATTCTTTATATTTCTCTACAATGTCGAAGTGTTAAAAAAAATTTCTATGTCGAATTAGACTTCCCAAATTAATTCCAAATTTTAAGGAACCAAAGCCAAGGGCGAATTTTAATTTTCAATCCTTGTAGTTTAATCTTTCAAATTCAAAGAACCATGCTTGAAATGCACAAATTCATGAATTAAATCTTGCCCAAGTCCAAGTTTAGAGTAAGATATTATGTGATCTTGCATCAGATATACCCTCATTGACAAAGTCTGGGTTCAAATAATAAATTTCCTAGATAAAATTCATCAAAAATCATTTATTTAAACAGAAGGCTTAAAATCTAAAACAAAAGGGCAAATTGGTACTACTACTACTTCAAATTAGAAGAGGAGATAATCAATATGTTTACTCAATTTTTATTTTTATTTTAATTTCACTTGCCTCTACTATTTTATTCTTTTCTAAATGTCTTTTTTCTTTCAACTAGAAATCTTTTCTAAATGCTGATTGTAGATTAGTCAAATGCCATATGAAAGGCATAAAATCCACAAAGGAAATTGAGGCCCCGTTTGGTATACAATTTAAAACCAATTTTCTGTTTTTTTAAATACAAGATTCCTAGAAAGCTTGATTGGTTGGATTGTTTTCAGAAAACTCAAAACCTGATTTTAAATTTGATATGAAATTTGAGAAGAAATAAGAATTCTACAAAAAATTGTTTTCCACGCTTACTAAAAATAATTTTGTAAAAACATATTTGTAAGAATATTTTTTAAATCAAATGCCAAACGGGCCCAAAGTAATCAAAAAAAGAAAAAATCTGATTACTTAAATTATCAGTTTATGACTAGTTTTTTTAAAAAAAAAATACTCAACTCAACAAGGCTTTATTGGCCTACATAGGAAAATATAAACCATTTTTATTTTCAGGAATATATTTTTCATATAGGAGAAATTAAAGCTGTCACTCTTAACTGGTAAAACAATTTGCCTCAGGAGCCCTACCCTTGAAACCCTCACATGGGTCTCTTGGGTCAAAAACACTGCCTCGGCCCTTTACCCTCTGGAGAAACAATCTACCAACAACATATATTTATGTTCACCAATAATATCTATCACAAAAAAAAAAAAAAAAAAAAATCATCCATAATTGTTGAGATATGTTTCCTATTGTTGATAGATATGTTTCCTGTACAGAATTATTTTCTTAAGGATTTATTTCCTTTAAGGAATATAGCAGTTACTAAAATTATAAATGTAGCCATAAGTACATAGCCCTGTATGTCTATATATATGGAGTCCCTCCATTAAGACATTACACAAGAATAAAGATCATTTCTCTTCTCACGTGGATGTAGGCCATAAAGCCGAACCACGTTATATCTTTGTGTCTTTTATTATTTTAACATGGTATCAGAGCCCTAGTTTTTATTACTGGGAAATATGTTTCGGCCTTCATCGCCGGAATCATCATTGTCGGCCTTCATCGCCGTAGCTGCCGAAATCCTCCATCTTCATCACCGTTGCTGCTGCTCGTTGCATCTCCGCTGCCGCCGATCTGCAACACAAATCGCACCTGCACTGTTGATCGTCACTGTTCATCGTCACTATTCATCGTCTTCCTTTTTAGTCTGCAACTGTTGCTGTTCATCGATTCACTGTTCATCGTCTTCTTCGTCTGGTTCGTGCGATTCATCATCTTCCATCTGCGACTGGTTCGTAGTCTCTGCAACTGTTACTATTCATCATCTTCATCGTCTTCCTCGTCTGTCCATGCGACTGTGCCTCATCGTCATCTACGATCATCTGCGACTGATTGCAAATCGCGATCATCTGCGACTGATTCTGCAAATCGCGATCGTCTGCAACTGATTCTGCATCTCTTCTTCTTTCTTCTTCATCGCACATCAACTGCAAACGCATCGCGATCAGTTTCACAACTGCAAACGCATCGCCTGCAACATTTCTGTCACTGTTCATCATCTCGATCACTGTTCACTGGTTCGATTACTGTTCACTGTTTCGACACTGTTCACTGGTTTGGATCACTATTCACCTAATTTTTGTCACTGTTCATCATCTCGATCACTGTTCACTGGTTCGATCACTGTTCACTGTTTCGACACTGTTCACTGGTTTGGATCACTATTCACCTGTTTCAATCACGTATCACCGTTCACTGGTTTTGTTCACTGTTCACTGTTTCGATCACTGTTCACTTTTAGATCTATCTTCGTCTGTAACTGTTTCTTCTTCTTCACATCCTTGAAGAACGACATAAATAAATAAATAAATAAATAAATGTCGGTTACTTCTGAAACAGTGCAGATAGAAGACACAGTTGATAAAATAGAGAAAGGAGAACTACCGAACATTCAAGCCGCCTACAGACTTGATGGAAAAAATTATTTGAAGTGGTCTCAGCTGGTACGTACTTTTCTGAAGGGCAGAGAAAAACTAAGTCATCTTCTGGGCACTGGGCCTACACCCGGAGATCCTAAGTTTAGAGCGTGGGATAACGAAGATGCTTCTATAATGGCATGGCTATGGAATTCAATGGCGCCAAATATTAGCGATACATGCATGTTTCTAACTACTGCCAAAGACATTTGGGATGCCGTTCATCAGACATACTCTAAGGCCCATGATGCAGCCCAAGTGTATGAAATCAAAGTGAAAGTTGGAACAACAAAACAAGGCAACATGACAGTCACTGAATATGCCAATGTTTTGAAAAATCTCTGGCAAGAACTTGACCATTATAGGTGTATTGAGACTAAATGCCCTGCAGATGCTGTAATTTTGAAAAACTATATTGAGAAGGATCGAGTCTATGACTTCTTGGCTGGACTCAATGCAGAGTTTGATCAAGTAAGAGTTCAAATTCTCAGCAAAGAGTTACTAACTCTGAATGAGACTATCTCTGCTATCCGGACTGAAGAAAGCAGAAGAAATGTTATGCTCACACCTCAGAAGTTGGAAGGCTCAGCTATAATCGCCAATCGGGGAAATGATCAGAGGACACACACTCCGCGCGTTGAATCATCAAAGGTCCCAAATCGAGACAATAGGGACAATCTAAGGAGCACTTATTGTCAGAAGACTAGACATACAAGGGAGAAGTGTTGGAAACTTCATGGCAAGCCTTCAACTTCCAGTAAAGACTGGGGTTACAACGGAGGACAGCAGAAAACGAGTGGTCAAGCACATCTGTCTACTGAACCAACAATTGCAGCCTCCCCGGTGACAGACGGATTCAGCCAAGACGATATTGAAAGATTAAAATCTTTGCTTGGCACTCTTGACAAACCCTCAGGTACCTGTTCATTGGCCCATTCAGGTAATTTTCCTATTTCTATTGGATTTAACGTCTCGGATAAATCTTTTGCTAACTCTTGGGTTATAGATTCTGGTGCTACTGATCATATGACCAATTCTCCCAATATATTTCATACTTACAACCCATGTCCTAGTAGTCGGAAAATAGCCACAGCTGATGGATCATTAACCACAGTTGCTGGTATAGGTGATGTTCACATCAGCCCCACCCTTACACTCAGAAATGTTCTTCATGTTCCTAAACTATCTACCAATCTTATCTCTATTAAAAAATTGACCCATGATCTGAGTTGTAATGTGACCTTCTTCCCTACTTACTGTGCATTTCAGGACCAGGACTTGGGGACGATGATTGGACATGCTAAGGAACAGGACGGGTTGTATTACCTTGAGACACCAATACATCCTATCAAGAGTTTCACTTCATTTCTCTCTGAGCACAAACTTTCCAATAAAGAAAAGCTATGGCTCCATCATCGCCGCCTTGGCCATCCTTCTTTTCAATCTCTTAAAATCATGTTTCCTTTTTTGTTTAAATCTCTGAATGTTGAAGATTTTCATTGTGAAGTGTGTGAACTTGCGAAACACAAACGTATATCTTTTCCACTTAGCAATGACAGAAGTTCAGATCCTTTTGATCTCATTCATAGTGATATTTGGGGTCCTTCTCCAATCCCTAACGTTTCTGGAGCGCGATGGTTTGTGTCATTCATTGATGATTGTACTAGAGTCTCGTGGATATTCTTATTAAAACAAAAATCCGATGTGAGCTTTATTCTCCCTACCTTCCATAACATGATACATACCCAGTTTGGTGCTAAAATCAAGAGATTTCGATCTGACAATGCTCGAGACTATTTTAATCAAACATTGACCAATTACTTCCAAACTGAGGGGATCATTCATGAATCATCCTGTGTTCACACTCCACAACAAAATGGAGTTGCTGAAAGAAAAAACGGTCACCTACTTGATACAACCCGAGCCTTTTTATTTCAGCATAATATGCCTAAGTCCTATTGGGGGGAAGTTGTCCTTACTGCAACACATCTTATTAACCGTCTACCATCCCGGACCCCTGATTTCAAAAGTCCTATGGAAAAGCTACGTCAATTTTATCCTAAGCTTAAAATCTCCAATAATCTTATACCTAAAATATTCGGGTGTGTTTCATTTGTCCATGTTCACCAACCCAACAGGGGAAAGTTGGACCCTAGAGCTCTTAAGTGTGTTTTTGTCGGATACTCTTCCACTCAAAAGGGATATAAATGCTATCATCCGCCATCAACAAAATTCTTTGTCTCAGCCGATGTCCCTTTCTATGAACCTGAGCCCTATTTTACCGCTCCTTCTCTTCCGGGGGAGAATGTCATCATGGAAGATAAGGATCGGGACTCCATTGATAACCCTTTTGACCTTTTTGATCCCTTTACTCTCCAACAAACCAAACCTGAATCTCCCTCAACCCCTGTACCCAATGACGAACCTAAGGATCGGATGACTGGACGAGTGTACTCAAGGAATAAAGCCGCAGCTCCTGAACCGATGCAAGCTCAAGAATCTGAACCAATCCCTGAGAATGAGGTAACAAACCCTGAACCCTCCTTACAAATTTCATTAGTTCCTGAAACTAACAATGATCTTTTAGCCTCTGAACCTGACAATGACCTTCCCATTGCCATTAGAAAGGGAACAAGGGAATGCACTAAACATCCCTTGTATCCATTATCTCATGTTGTATCCTTTGAGAAGTTCTCACAAACCCATAAGAGTTTCCTTACCAGCCTAAATAATATCCAGACTCCTACGTCATTATCCGAGGCTTTATCTAATACAAATTGGAAACAAGCTATGAATGTGGAAATGGAAGCCCTGGAGAAAAATACAACATGGGAGTTGGTAGACTTACCTCCAGGAAAGAAACCTGTTGGATGCAAATGGGTTTATACAGTAAAATACAAAGCAGATGGGTCACTAGAGCGCTACAAGGCAAGATTGGTAGCCAAAGGATATACTCAGACATATGGTGTGGACTATCAAGAGACATTTGCTCCAGTTGCAAAAATGAATACTGTGAGACTTCTCTTGTCATTGGCAGCTAATTATGACTGGGATCTGCAACAATTTGATGTAAAAAACGCATTTTTACATGGGGATTTAGAGGAAGAAATCTATATGGAAGTACATCCAGGATTTGGCACCACAGATAAAGTGTGCAAATTAAAAAAGGCCCTGTATGGACTTAAGCAATCTCCGAGGGCATGGTTTGGTCGGTTTGCCAAAGTAATGACAAGTATGGGATATAAACAAAGCCAAGGAGATCACACTTTGTTTATTAAGCACTCGACTTCAGGGGGAGTTACAGCTCTATTAGTGTATGTTGATGACATCATCATGACAGGAAACAATGAGAACGAGAGACAAAACTTGAAGCGGTGTTTGACCGAAGAATTTGAGATCAAGGAATTAGGGAGATTGAAATACTTCCTAGGGATTGAAGTGGCACACTCTAAACATGAAATCTTTATCTCTCAACAGAAGTACATTACAGACCTTCTTAAAGAAACAGGAAAACTAGCATGCAAACCAATGAATACTCCTATTGATCTTAATCACAAGCTTGGAGAAGCTGAAGAAGCGCCGACTGTTAATAAAGAGACGTGTCAAAGACTAGTAGGAAGACTCATCTATCTCTCTCACACAAGACCTGATATTGCATATGCAGTGACTGTAATAAGTCAGTTCATGCACAATCCTAAAGATATTCATTTGCAAGCGGCTAATCGCGTTCTACAGTATCTTAAAGGGACTCCAGGACAGGGTATCTTATTTAAACGACACACAGGAATGGTTCTTGAAGCATATACTGATTCAGACTATGCTGGTTCAGTAGTTGACAGAAGATCAACTACTGGATATTGTACGTTTCTTGGTGGGAATTTGGTGACATGGCGAAGTAAAAAACAGAATGTAGTGGCCAGATCTAGTGCTGAAGCAGAATTCCGAGCAATGGCACAAGGGGTTTGTGAGTTATTATGGTTGCAGATAATTTTAACAGATTTGAAAATACACTGGGATGGCCCTATGAGACTCTATTGTGACAATAAATCTGCAATTAGCATTGCCCATAACCCAGTTCAACATGATCGAACCAAGCATATAGAGATTGATAGACACTTTATTAAAGAGAAGCTTGATAGTGGGTTGATCTGTACTCCATATATGTCTACCAATAATCAGCTCGCCGATATGCTCACTAAAGGGTTAAATCATACTGCATTTCAAGCGAATGTGTCCAAGCTGGGAATGGTAAACCTTTATTCACCAGCTTGAGGGGGAGTGTTGAGATTTGTTTCCTATTGTTGATAGATATGTTTCCTGTACAGAATTATTTCCTTAAGGATTTATTTCCTTTAAGGAATATAGCAGTTACTAAAATTATAAATGTAGCCATAAGTACATAGCCCTGTATGTCTATAGATATGGAGTCCCTCCATTAAGACATTACACAAGAATAAAGATCCTTTCTCTTCTCACGTGGATGTAGGCCATAAAGCCGAACCACGTTATATCTTTGTGTCTTTTATTATTTTAACAATAGTAATACAAATACTAACAAAAATAAATTAAAACCTTTCAAAATTTTATTCTGATTGTAATTTGCATTAACTAAAAATTGGTGAGAAGTAAAAAAGATCTAATAATATTTTCACACTAAGTCTACTAACTTTTAATTTGTCTATGTTTTTTATAAGAAATAAAAATTTGGAACTTAACATCAAAAAAGAGAATGAATGGAGAGTGAGAATAATCTTGGAAAACAAAAACTTAAAAATCGAAGAGTCCAAACCAAGTTGGAGTCCTCCATTTTTATATATAGTCTACGATTTGTGACTTTTCCTTAATTTTTAATGTACTTTGAATTGTGATGTATTCTTTACACAATGCCTACAACTAGAAAAGGATTGGAGACCCAAGGCAAATCTCACAAAGTAATGCATTATAATGTCTTAGTCGTTTGTCGCTATTTATAATATTCTCCTGAGGCTCAATAAACAGTACCTCACTTTTCTTCTAGCAAGGGCAGCAAGGTTAGTATTAGCAACAAAATGTCACTATTATGAACAGAAACATATGGTTTACTCGTCTATCTAGGTAGGAAAAAAAACAAAAAACAAATTTCTCTCCTCTCACATTTCCCATTTCAGTTGTATTTTTACATTTCATTTGGTTAGCTTTCTCTCACAAACTTTAATTAATATATGAAATAACACAACATGGTCTAGTCACTAAAAATAACCAAGATCCATAAAGTTTAGAGTTCAATCAAACGCTTTCCATGGTCTTGCTAAACAAGGATCGAAAATTCAAATTCATCCCTAAACTTCATTCTTAAAATTCAGAATTAGTTCCAGAAAGTCTAATGTGACACGGAGAGTTTTTGTAAAATTTGACAATGCAAAAAAAATTAAAGAATTGCATTTATACATTCTAAAGAACTATGTTTCTTTTAGATATGTTCAACAAATATAATTATATACTTAAATTGATAAATTATAAAATTATAATGGCTTAGAGTAAGATTTATATTCTTTATATTACTTGATGCATATTGTATGAGTAAAAGTATTTTGTGACTTTTATTCTTAACATATAGATTAATTACACACAGTTTACAAATTATATGTTTATTTTTACTTTAAATTAAATTAGTCTTATAAATCTTATTCTTCTTCTTTCTATAATGATTCCTTAGTTTTTATCCATTACATATGAAATTTTGCTTCAATCTCATATACTCTTACTCTTTAATAAAATCATCTATCAAAAGTTCAAATTAGCATTGATTTTTGTTGACATATTGAAAAGTAATTAGTTCTCTAAATTATTTAGATATCTTACCTAACTGGATGAAATTTTTGTAATAAAGTAATTAGTTCTCTAAATTATTTCGATATCTTACCTAACTTGATGGAATTTTTGTAATAATTTGATACATTAAATTGATAATTCGATAACTGAGAAAAAAAGATCCAATTCAAAGAAATTCGGAGAGTTTTGTAGAATTTTTGTTCCATACTCCTCAACAAGATTAACATGATCGATTGAGCCTACCTTGAAGCAATGACAGCAATTAGAACACATGGCTACTCTTAACAAACAAACTATATTAAAATTGGAATAGAAGAAAATAAGATTATTTTAGGCCACAAGATTTGGGAAATATTTGTATAAAGCAAAACGAACAAAAACGAAGTACCTTGTAAGAAGTATTGCACCCAAGAGAGTTATGAGGTTGTTTATAAGGGGATCAATGACTTCTGAAGGATCATTTGGTAGAGCAAAGAAACCTAATATGGCCTGTCAAGATCAACATGTATGAGCAAAATTTGGAGCCAAAAAGCAACTTACAAACACAAATTTCACCATTACAAATTTTTACCTTCATAATATAGTTTCTTGTTTCAACTGTTAGCTTTGGTTCCACAGAGACCAAAGTTGTGCATGCACTCAAGGCAAGTGTCTGCAGAAGAATCCTTGAAAACTGATAGTTACAATTTTCTCCAAAAACTTGATGTGGAAACAGAGTTAGGCAGCAGATTGAATAATCTTTAATTAATCCCAATACCCGCAGTCAAGAAATTCATATAAAGGAAGTGCAGTGATCAACCAATCATCTCAATTGCAAAAGTGACATACTTCATATTGCATTAACTATGAAAAAGAGTCGCAAGGCGTCAATCAAATCTCATCAAAAGGGGGAGTTATAAATGCCTCACGAAATTGAACAAACTTGCTTCGTTAGTTATGTGATCTATGCATTACAAAACTCACCATAGCAAACATATGGTATAACACAAGATGTTTAAGATCATAATATGCATGCAACAATATGAATTAGCAACTACCAAGAAAGACTAACGGACCATATGTCTTACTAATGAAATATGCCATCATCACAATTCTACCAAAGAAATACGGCATCATCACAATTCTACCAAAGAAATACGGCATCATCACAATATACGAACCTGCGTATGGAGAAGTTCAAGATTGGAGCCTGGATAGCCATCACTCTCATCACGGCCCATCAAAGTCAATATATAATCTAGCATCTGGTCTCTTCTTTTCAATGGGAATGATGCACCACTTTCAGCAGCACTAATGACAGCACAGCCTGGATTGGTTTGCACAAACTAATTTTATAAGCGCATATTATTTTATAAGTTACACATGATATTCATTCTAAAATTGGATTAATGCAGAGGATAACTAAATCAGCTCTCGACCAAAAACAAACAAAATTTTGAAATAACAGTAGCTAAATTTGGCATCTCCAATTTGAGATCCTATCATATTCATAGGAAGGTTCTTTGTCAATGGATGATGAACAGGAACAAGCATAACTTTGCTACCCCAAAAATGGAGAGGATAGTTAGAGGTTTCCAACCTCACCAGAATGATTAACAATCAACAATATAAAGCATGTAAGAGGAAACAGTACTAAACGTGCATCCCAATAAAGCATGTAAGAGGAAACAGTACTAAGCGTGCATCCCTATAAAGCATATATGTTTTTAAAACTATTTGACATTCTGGGAACATACTGTTGCAGGTAAACATTTAACATAATGCCATGGCAAAAAAATTCTACAAAGTTCAATTGAAGTTTTTGATGTTTTCATCATCATGTTATGAATTGAAGGCAAGCTAAAACTCACAAAATTCCATTGAAGTTACGTATGAATAAGAAATAATTTATAAAATTAAAACATGCTTTGAACTTTACTTTTTAAATTCACAGTTGTAAAAGGAAATTGCAAACATGATTTTTTTATAGATTATGCCTCAAAGAATACAAATATATGAGATTGGAGCTCAACCTCATTGTAATAAACAAATACATAAATAATAACAAAAAGAAGAAAGAAAATAAGAAAATCTATTATTGACTTCAAAAAGAAAAAGAACCATGCAATTTATAAAGTATGCAAACCAACAGTACATTTAAATAAAGTCATAAAATAGTTTCCTGCACAGAGTGACAGACAATGTTTCTCAAGCATTACTAAGATTATAAACCTTACTTTAAATTATTATGTATAATAATTTACTATGTCATAAATATATAATCAGGCTTGTTTTACCTTTAAAAAAACACAGGTCAATATTTAAATGAAAATTCATTCTAAGATATCCTCTCTGCCAAAAAGATCCCCACTTCGAATTGGACATCCTCGAATCAGTTCCTATTTAAAGAGAATCAGTTTAAGGCAAGATCAAATTTTACATCCTCGCATGCTTCTCAACAAAGCAGTGTATTTCAAAGATAAGGGAGGCAGGTGAACTGACAAACCCTACATTTGAATTATTTCAACTCCAAAAACAGAAAAACTGTATGTATTGTCTATGCTACTCGGTCATCAGCATCCACATTCTCTTAAGATAATTATTTACTTTGATGGTTTGTGACAAACATTTATTCATCAGATTGATATGAAAAACCTCTGTACTGAAAATTAAAAATTAAAATAATAAACAGTATAATAATAATGATGATAACAATTATAGTAAAGAATGCACTCAGAAAGATGAAGATGAAACAGCTGAACAAACATAACACACATTCTCAGTCCTTTGAAAATTTACTGTATACTCTACTAACCACTAACCAAGTAAATCAATAGCAGTTATAACAGCTTGTTTTGCAGTATGCTGGCGTACATGAAGAAGCCTTGAAAGCATATTAGTTCCCTGTCAGAACAAACAGCAAAGAACCAACATAAGTAACTAACCACATTAACCCCATGGACACAAAACCTGAAGTTTTTTTTTTTTTTTTTTTTTTGACAAGAAACATAATATATTAATAAATTAGAAAAAGATAACAATTACAACCAACATCACAACAAGGACAAGGAGTCCTTTTGCTATAAAACTACACAAATGGGACTCCAACCTCTGAACCACTCTCCCAACACAAAACCTCTTCCCAACTTTCTTGCACCACCCACAATGATGTCAGGAAAACAGAACTCTCCCCAACCCCAACCTCATTTTTTTCTCAATCCTCAAATACTCGTGTATTCCTCTACTTCCAAACTGACCAAATGACGGCAAAAAACACTACCCGCCAATAATCCTTCAAAACCCTCGAAAACGGTCCCTCCTCCGAGAACTCCCAAAGATTTGTTTCATTTGGGAATATCTCCCATTGCAAAGTATTTTTCCAAATACGTCTGGTGAAGTCGTAATCTTTGAATAGATGATTAATGGACTCATTGTCCTGTTTGCATAAACAACACCAGTTTGGCAAAATAGTTCAACATTGAAATCTCCGCTGCAGCATTCTGCACAATTTAACTTACCATGTGCGGCTGTCCAACCTAAAAATTTGGCGTTGGATAATATATGAGCTTTTCATATGAAGTTATGTGGGAAATAGAAATAGAGATTGGTTCCTAGCGGGGGAGCTTAGCCATTGGAGAAAAGATTGAGAGGTAAAGGTTCCTGACCTATGTAAGGTCCAACTAATCTAAGCCTCTCTCCTGGTAAATGGAAGCCATCAGGACACGCTAACAATGAAGCTACTTCTTAGGATTCCCTATTGGATAAGCCTCTACTTAGTGACAAGTTCCATGAGAGCCCATTCTCGTTGTTGTTAGTAGTGGGATTCACAAAGGAGCTGATGGTTTGGTTATGCCTTGTTGATAACCTATACACATTCGGAAAAAAAGGATTGGAAGCTATTTGTTCCACACCATGTGTCCTTCCAAAACCTAATGGCATCACCCCTGCCCACTTTGAGTTTAATAAGGTTTGAGAATGTAGGGTAGAAGATATGACTGAATTTTCAAGGACTTCTATAGTTTGCTTTGGACTATACCTAGAAGATACTTTACGGCTATTGTATGGCAGCAAAAGGAGAAACAATTATGGTCTTCAGCAATATAAGGAGATTAAATAAGAGACATAAATCATAAAAAGTAATTAGCGCATGAATCAAGATATGGTTAATTATCAATGGTATAAGCACCTACAAATATTGTTAGTAGTTGACAATATAAAATAATACCACTAGAGCATCTATTCTGGCCTCAATGACGGTTGATGGAGCATATCTTGCTGCGTAACCATACATTAATGCCAATGCAGCATGTATATCGTCAGCATCATCTATTTTAACCCTGTCAGAGAAAAAAGCTAGTATTCTGCAAGAGAGAATGACAAAGTGTTACCAAGGATACTTCCAAGGAAAGTGAAGAAAGCAATTAAGCCAATGATATCCAGCTATTTTACATAAAATTGGGAACAAAAAACAAAACTGAATAGAAGTTGAATGTCCAGAGTGCACAATAAACCAGTTTTTCAAATATTTACTTCTTCAACGAAGACATGGCACTGTCACCATTGCAACCACAACTTAAAATATCTCAAAACAAGCCGTTTAGATTTTAGTTGTTGAAGAATTCAAATCAACAAAAATATATGAGACTGTAAATTTTGAAATATGTATGTTGTGTTAAAGTCTCAAGTATTATAATGAAGTTTTGAAGAGTTAATAGCATTTGATTGCATGGGATACAGTACAAAGCTCTTCGAGAGAAATGGTTGTGAAGGTTTCCCAAGGAACAAAATTTATCATGTGACAAAGGTTACTGGAAGCAGGTAAGGACTTTTGGACAACAATCAAGATGCAAGACTAGCAGCTAGATATACTTTTAGATGCCCTTCCGAATTCATTCACTAGATCTTTTACACCCACGTAAAGACTGAAGATTGGTAGTGATCACATCATCCACTTTTGAGAAGACACTTTTGTAGAACCAAAGACTTTGCATCCATGTTCCCATGCCCTTATCTTCTACTGCTCCTACACAAACAAATGTCTTCTTTTGTAGTGACCAGTGTTGTCAGGGCGTCAATGTGATGCCTAGATGATTGAACCAATCTAGGCGATGCGTACCGTACTCTAAGCATTAAAAATAATAGTTGTTTATAACTCCCTAAATAAATAATTAGTTAGTTTTACACAAGCAAACCTTATATATATAATTACATACATATTTCAAAATAGAGAAGTCAAAATCTTGTGTAAAAAAGGTTAACTATATTTTACATTCCTCAATTTGTATCCAATTATTATAAAATAGAGAAACAAATTAAAAAATAAAAAAAGTTGGCATACAATTAAAGTATAACAGCTTAAAGAGCTATGCTTAACGCAATACGTGTAACAAAAAGGAAAATATTTGTAGCAACATAACACAAATGAAATATAATGTTAGAATTAGAAAATAAAAAAAAATAACTTTCATAATATAGCACTCGAATTTAAAATTATGCGAATGTTAAACTATACAATCACATTGTAATAATATAAAGAAAAAAGAACATCTGTTTTATTATATTTACATTGACCCTCTCATACTATTAAAAAAATTTCAAAGAGCCCCACTGCCTGCCTTAAGTATGGCCTAGGAGCCTAGGTGAAAGACTAGTTGTGGCCTAGGTAATATGGCCTTGACAACACTGGTACTGACTGCTAGTGAAAGGGTTAGCACCTCTTGGAATTTTCATTTTCCAAGAACCAAACAACCAGAAAGGCTACCACCAAACAAGGAACATTGTTGGCCATTCTTAAAGGTTTCCATCTCTTTTGCAATGACAATAAACTCATTTGGATCAAAGATCCTTCAAGAACATTCTCCACTAAATCATACTTTCCTCGTCCCATTTACCAACCCATTTTTCCCAGTTTTCAGTCTCGTACTTTCATTTCCAAAGCTCATGCGCCATCCAAAGTAAGAATCTTGGGGAGCCTTAAGTGCCCATGGAAAGCTCAACACAACAGATATGATTCAAAGAAGATTCCCTAGACAATGTTTATCACCTCATTGGTGTTGTTTCTGCAAACATTACAGCAAATGATTGCCAGCTTACTCATCAACTACACTTTCTCTTCTTCTTTTTTTGGTTTCCCACATGGTGTCCCCGTCCTTCAGGCGAGATTAATCTGCATTCGAGCACTGCAAGGGCATTGGGCGGCTCTCCCCAAGTGGCCGCGACTAAGGTGGGCACGAGTTTCAATACTGAGACCTCCACCCCTCAACCACCTTTAGCACAAACCCTCGAGCATCTATACTACACCACGTTGGGTCATCAACTACACTTTCACCAAGAGGGTATGGGAAAAATAGAATTATCAATGACCATTTTTTCTTATGAGCAACAAAAAATTATTAGAGAGGAAAAAAAAAATCAAGGAGGATGAGAAGGCTTCCAAAGGAAAAGTAGGAAAGAAACCCCAATTACAAAAGCTGCCCCTGGTCCCTTAACCATTCTAAAAGACTATGCCCCTCAGAGAATTTGCTTGTTTGTGATCCAAGTAGAAGCCAAAAACTTAGAATGTTCCCACATCATGGAGACATCCTTATGAGCAGCTTCAAAAATCATCATTCAATAGCCAATTTGAGATCCAATGGCGGAGGGGACCTCTCAAGGGCCAAGGACTAGTGGAGGATTATAACTTTTGCAACAATATGGAGTATAGGCATGAATAGCAGGATATTCAATGAGGCTTACCATTATGCTACTTCAGTGTGGGACAACTCCCACTTCTT
This sequence comes from Paratinospora sagittata, assembly GCA_035771175.1. Classification (NCBI taxonomy): domain Eukaryota; kingdom Viridiplantae; phylum Streptophyta; class Magnoliopsida; order Ranunculales; family Menispermaceae; genus Paratinospora; species Paratinospora sagittata. The sequence goes on along the minus strand of CM069606.1, from coordinate 10,318,655 downwards.
AGCTTCATGGGTGTCTACACATTATCAAAGGGGTATAGTATTAGGGAGTAGATGAGAGATGGGAGTAATCTTCTACAGTGGTTGCAAGGGGCCTTTAGGGGTAAGTTCTTGTCCTCCCAAAAAGGGGTAAGTTCTTGTCCTCCCAAAAATGGCTTTCTCTTGTACTATTTTGGTATTAATCTATATTTCTCTCTAGTTAAAAAAAAATAAAAATAAAAATAAAAAAAGAGGACTGTAAAGAAAGAGGAAGCCCAAGGTTTGAAAATGATAAGTGAAGGATCAGTTTCCATTGAAATATTTGGAAGCAAAACTCAAATATCACATGAGAACTTCAAGGTGTAGACCTCGAGCAATTTTTGTAAAAATGATCCTCTCAACAACATTATTCTAGAAAATCAATCATGAAGCGGGATCAATCCTAAGCCTTTGACAACCAACATTTTCTTTCCAAATCAATTGTGAGATTCAGAAGATTGATCCAAGACAACCACTTCTTGAAAGTTGAAATGTATCCTCCAAAACTTCAATTTGATATATATCATTGAGCACTTCAATATTGCACAAACTTAACATCTTTTATCCATTTTCCTTCATAGGAATTAGCAAATAAATACCAAGTTTAATAATTATACATCTTTTTAGTTAATACATTTAAGCTTACTTAGCCGCTACGAAAAATCTACATAGTTTTACATTAATATGTACTGCATAGTTCTAGTTTTTATATTTAAAAGTATATTCATGAATGCATGTCACTAACAACTACAAAAAACCTACATAGTTTTACATTTATATGTATATTCAAGAATGCATGCATACACATGATCAAGAACTCTGAAACCTTGTTGCAACAAATCTTTAGAGAAGGGAAGCACAAACTGCACATGTTTATTTCACCCTGGACTTTCATCTCGGTGCCAAAAAGGCAAAACATCAAACAACTAATAATTCAAACAAACAACAATAGCATTTCTAGGTTACCACAATCATGCATCTAAGAAGCAGCATGGTAAAAATATCCATAAAAATGAATAAACCGTGTATATTCATACAAGATTTTAGCACCCATAACACTTAACACGTGACAACACTATTACTAGAAGCTTTTGCAGCCCATGCAAATGTTCATGCCACGCAACTGTTACCTTTGAAAAATATTTTGTCCAATGCTATCAATAATGTCTTTCAACTTTTCCAAAACAGTATCCAAATGTGATGCTGCAACCTGAAACATAAAAATTAACCGTTTGAATAAAAAAAAAGGAAAAACATAATTATCATCTCATACAGCTAACCTGAGACATAAAAATGAACTGTTGCAATCATAGAAAGCTTGCGATCTCATACAGCTAAAAACACCCCAAAACTACATACCAACCCCATGCCTTTTGCAAGACCGAGCCTATTTGTTGGAACTGCAATATTAGCCTGTTTATACATCCAATCAATCTTCTCACAAACATAAGCTCTATCACCAACTTTCTGAAGAAGCATTCCCAGGCATCTGCAATAGAAAGGTAAACATGAAGAAGGGATCAACCATTTCTTATGAAAACATAGGAAGAAGTTCTATGTTTAATATTCTTACCAATTCATACAACTGCTATTTTAAAGCTACTTTTTTTTATCTTCACTCATTTTTTCAGTGCTTCCTTTTAATTTTAGAAATAAAAGTTAGATGGTTTTTAACGGGCTCCTAAACTGTTAAAACAAAAAAACAAAAAAATATCCAATTTTTTGAAGAAGAAAGAAAGTTTCAGTCTTTAAGGCCGCGTTTGGTTGGGTTTTCCTGTTTTCACGATACCCAAATCATGATTTTAGAAAACTTGGAAAACAACAATCGTTTTTCAAGTTTTCTTCATTTTGTCCCCATGGAGGAGGGTGATGTTTTGTCTCTTGTAAGATTGTTAGAGGGATGTCACCTGTCTGGGGATAGTGATAGAATTTCTTGGCCATGGGATTCCTCTGGGCTGTTTACCACCAAATCTTTCCATTCATCCATACTCAACGAGTCTTATGTTCCCCCTTTCTCTAACCACAGCTTTATTTGGAAAGCTCAAGTGCCATCAAAGGTTAAATTTTTGGGTGGGTAGTTTCTCATGGGAAGATGAACACAGGGGACAGATTGCAAAAAAGGTTCTCATATATGTGTTTATCTCCGTATTGGTGTTACCTTTGTAGATAGGAGTCAGAGTCAGTCCAACACATATGTTGGAGATGCCCTTTCGCTAATAAGGTTTGGAGTAGATAACGGATCCAATTTCCTGTTATGAGCAATGATGAGGTTGTTGAGGATGACATAAATATTTTCCCCTTCATGGACGATGTTCAGTCATCATGGAGAGACCATTGGAAGGTGGTATGTATGGCAATTTTGTGGTCCTTATGGAAGGAGCGGAACAAACTGGTGTTTCATGATAAGTTTTTGTCAGCCGCTAGAATGTGGAAGTCTTCTCACCTTTTAGCTTCCTTTTGGGTAGCAAATAGCAATTTATCAAAAGGTTATGGTATCAACAAATTGGTGTTTCATGATAAGTTTTTGTCAGCCGCTAGAGTGTGGGAGTCTTCTCACCTTTTAGCTTCCTTTTGGGTAGCAAATAGCAATTTATCAAAAGGTTATGGTATGGGCAATTGGCTTAGGGGTTGGGGCAATTTTGTATTTGTCTAGGGGTGTGGTCAGAATTGTATGTTTTTGTACAGATAGTTTTTTTTATTACCCACACACACACATATACATAATACTTTTTAGTTTCTTTAAAAAAAATAATAAATAAAAAGTTTTCTTCATTTGGTAAAGGTAAAATTAAAAAGAAAATTTTGAATTTCACCTTACCAAACATGTTTTTTGTTACTGTTTTAATCTTTTTACTGTTTGGAAACCAAAAACAGTTTCCGAGTAGGAATCCAAACGCAGCCTAATAATCTTGTCAAGTTTAAGAATTAGCTAACATTACCAAAGACAATTTCAAGATATTCTCACCAAAAGCTGCCAACTTCATGAGCAAAAATATCAGTGGAATAAAAGAAGTACCTATGAAGTAGAGCTGAATGTTCATCGTGTGAAATATAGATTTCATATTGTTCGCTAAAAGCATTTCCTAAAGAAATCACCCACTCGTTGTCCTCAATCACATCCAATGATTCTGCAAGAAACTGCCACCCAAATGCACCAATTATTGAATAGAATTATAAACCAAACACAAGCAATTCGATGAACTTTAAATCTAACTAATACACGAGTGTAAATAAATAGAGCTAATGGAAAAATTGGAAAAAACAAATCTACCAGGTGATGAAAGGAATCACCTGTATACACCATAGGTGAAATGCATGTTCATTCCATATTTTACTTCATCATATTATCCCTATTTACTGCTAGAAAATTGATTTTGTTGACTGACCAGGAGAACCAATGACTACCTAGCACCTAGCTCTCACTAATGAAATTGCTTCTTCTCAAAAATAAAGAACAGAGAGAATGGCAATATTAAGAAGTGACAGGACTGCCAAAGGATGCCCCTTTATAAATGCAGATTACAGGTGTAGGAGAACTATACCTAAAGTTGTAAATTCAAGATAAACCAATGGATAACTGCATAATAAAAAATTATCCCAAAAAACCCCAATCATCACTTAACAAAATCTGTTGATATATCAAGCTGAAGAGTTCAGAGAGTTAGCAATCTTACATTTATAATCATGTCATCCCACGTCTCTTGATATGAGGAGTCCTGCTTTAAATCTTCTGTGTCACTGACATACGCTTTCATTTTTGGAATCTAGAACTTACCAAAACAAGGATTGGATAAGATTTCTGAAGCATATTCATCTATCCATATCTTATAAATAAATCATGAATTGATTTCAGTCTATGAAAATATGAAATAAATCTATCAGGACAACTCAGTCATCTACAACCAGAATTGTATGACAGCAATCTACACCTCAATGCAAGATATAAAGTAGGAACAACTCTCAAGGCTGTCTATGAGGCTTAACATACACAAGCTAGACACATATTCCCTAGTAAGAAAATACAGGTGTCAGCTGAACACCTCCCACCTCCCCCTTCCCTTCCCAGAAAAAATAGAAAAAAGCTTTTTCTCGTATTTTTCGACAAATGACCCTTAAGAGTTGTTTTATGGGGACTCAAATGGTTCTCATTTGCAATTTGAGTTCCAAGCTCTCTCAATTCCGACAAATCCAATTTAGCATTTATAGTGTTTCTGATATAGCATCGGAAGAAGAGAAGAGGAGAAAACAAAAAATTGTTCATTCAATTAATATTCAATCCACCCTGTAAATCCTATTAAAAAATTAATAGTTATAAACATCAAATTTAGACTCCTACTAGAACTTCAAAATTGATGCTATGAGAACTATACCACTCTAAATTAGAACCTACTAAAAAGAAAAACCTACTAAAAATAAACTAGAATCCTATTCAAATAAAATAACAGAATCACCATCAAAAAATAAATAACTAAAATAATTAAATAAATATCAAATCAGCAAGAATTAAATAATATTTTTTATTCACATTTTGCATCATTCTCCGCTATTTGAAAAACCTCGACTCCAACAAGTTAAGCGAGGTCAATGGCCCCTTGAAAAACATTGATGCAAGAGTTCTTGCTTGATTGCTTCCAGTTGGAATCATGTCAATGAGTTCCAATCCTAACCACATCTCAATGGAATAGCCAAGTTAATGAAAATTTGCCAATTCATCTACAACACGGCATCTTGACAGCTTAGTTGTAACCAAACTGAAGGCTCTACATAAGCGTTAGATGCCTACTTATCAAAGCATAATCTAAAGCAATGATGCAATGATAAAGAGGAAATCAGAGGCAATGGTGTGTTGCTCTCGTCATCCAATGTGATGTCACACTTCTCTTAATTGACCTTCATACCCTCGTTGTCTTGTCCACTTGAACAACAGAGAGAGCAAGGAGGCAACGAGAGGGTAAGCAAAGGGAAGAAGAAGGATTGTAGCATAATAAATAAGAAAAAGGTCGATCAAATGGTACCGTAGTTCTCCGCTAGAAGGAAAAGAGTGCACATTGAGTGGAATAACAAAGAAAGAGAGTTTAAAAGAGTGAATAGAAGAGAGAGAAACCTTTACCAAAAAGGAAGCACAAACCAGTTGACTAAGGAAAAGCTGAATCTCAAAGAAGGAAACAGAAAAGGTAGAGTGCTTGCAGAGAAGAGAAACAAGAGATAAGAGATAAGAAAGAAAAGTTGGTAGACAAAACTATAGAAGGGGAGAGGCATTTTGCAAAGAGAGAGAAGACAAATGGAGAGATAGATAAAGAAGGGAAAGACAGAAAGGGAGAAATAGAAAGAGAAAACAAGATAGCAAGGTGTAAACAAAGGGGGAATAATAAAGAAATTAGAATCCTATACAAACAAAATAACTAAGTGATAAGAAATAAATAGCTAAAATAATTAAAGTAATCCTATTAAATGTCAAATGACTAGAATTAATTAATAAATTTTAAATCCAAGTTCTACATCAATTTCCCTTACAAAAATGGTTCTCCGGTGCCCGCGGCTCTTGGCATTGTGCAGTTTAGGGAAAATACAACGTACACGGCCATACCTCTACACCAAAAAAAGGATGTACACTCATTGAACTGTTCTAATCAAAATTGTTTGAACACTGCTATGATTTTCTTGTGAGAAGCCTTGCCAAATAAATTCCCCATAAAAGAAACACCCCCCCCCCCTCCCCCCTGCCGCCAAAAACAAAAAACAAAAAGAAAGAGAGAAAGAATAAAGATGTTCAAGCCACCAAGAGCATGATTCTAGGTTTGGGAGTTTTTAGTCCCGTTTTTGCATTTTAGGAGTTAGAAGTGTGCCTTTGGGTAGTGGGAATATTCTAGGTAAAATTAGAAGAGCATAAATGAGTAAAAAATAAAATAAAACAAAAAAACAGAAGATGACTTGCTAATAACTTAACTCAAGCTTAAGAATTAACTTTTTTAGGACTTACTATGGGATTCAGTAGTATAAGCATTCTGATTCAAGTTAACAAAACTACCATAATAAACTCATCAAAAAACTTGTATCTGCATAAAAACTGACCTTAGCACAAACTATGACTTCCATTTAGCATTTTTACATGGTATTGAAAATTGCCAACCTAGGTTTTCAACATACTATGACATTGTAGTTGAATACCTCATCTTGCCAAAATAGATCAATATTTTTAGGAAAGAGTGGCGCCAAGTAACAGAAGACCTGCAAGGGAGAAAAGAACAATTAAAAGAAAGTTCTTTTTTCTTGAATTAAAAAACATCACTCTATGGCAAAAAATTGTACAGCATTAACAATGAGATGCTAACACTGCTAAAAAATCAATGTTAATTAAGCACCAACGAGAAGAAGATGAACAACAAGCAACCCAGTCATCAGGATTATAAAGGAGATATTCTACAATTTGTGCAATAAATCAACTTCTAGATCAAATTGATCAATCGCTCTAGCAAATCATAGAAACGCGTAATATATATCGATTTCTTAACTTGTCATAAATCATATGCCTCAAAACTTAAATCCTTATTGTGCATGAACAATTTTCTTACAAGTTGGAATGGATGATACTTTCATGTCCTCTTATATAAATGGCAATAAAGTAATACTTTCATACTGTCCTCTTTTTTCTAACAAGCCATGAGTAAGCATGTTTTGCAATTCCAGAAAAGAATATACATCGCACATCAGAAAATAAACAAAAAAGTACATTTATAACAATTATAAGAGTAAAATTATAAAAACACTTTATATGTATTTAGTTAACTTGTTTACAATATGCCTCAAAAATTCCCACGCTTCCTTTTTAGTTTTTATTAATATATATATTCTAGTTTCTTTTCAAAACAAATAAAAATAATATGCCTCAGAAAATGAATTCCTTATTGTGCATGAACAATTTAATTACAAATTCAAATAGATGATACTTTCACAGATGTCCTCTTGTTTTATAGATGGCAATAAAATCATGCTGATATTTCACAATGTGGTAATTCCATATAGATCTAAATTGATCAAGAAGACAAGAAAGGCAAGAACCGTCAAAATCTGTGTCGCCAACTGGCCCCGAGCAAGAGGATCATGCAAAAGCACCACCAACCGTGCTAAAAGCTCCTGCATTTTACGCCCAAGAGATTATTACGATCCAAATATATAAAACTAGGATAGGAAAATGACAATAATATATACCAACAGAAACTCAAACCTCAGGATTCGGTATATCTGTACGAGCTCTACAATCAGTAAGCAGGGAAGTAGCATAGGATGATCTACGCCTGCATAATTCTGAGATGCATCTGCAAACCTGTGGAAACAGCTTAAAAAGGTCAAGATTTGTATAGCAAGTTACGACGGCACACCACCTCCCATCCAACACTTTACGCACTAGAATGTATTAACACAACCTCATGCTTGCAAACACCACTCAGATGTGTGTAGCTACACTAATATCAAAAGCTAAGCACCAAATTCTAAACTGAGATTATATTTTCGCATGGGAGTAGGAAAAAGAGCATTCAAATTCGTCCTACCGTAGAAACTGCACCAGTATATGTACTTGGAATAATCATCTTCAAAAGAAAAGGCCAAAGAATAGGCTGCAAAAATGCTCCACGTAAATACAAACAAGAAATAGAGAAAAGTCAAATCCAGAACATTCTTTGGCCGCAAAAATGCTCCACATAAACACAAGCAAGAAATAGAGAAAAGTCAAATCCAGAGCACCTCCATTTCAGGAATTGTAATAGTTATCAAAAGAAGACCCTTTTCGCATATTGCTCTTAGCTCAGTTGGACAAATTGCTCCTGTCTTCACCTGATAAAAAGATCAACTAAGACATGTCGGCATCATCGAAAAATATAGGAATATAATGAAAGGAATAGAAGCAACATGTACCCATAGGCTTTCCTTGGCAGTTTCAAACTCTTCATCTGATATTGCACAATGGCGCACAAGATATTCAACAAATAACTCTCCTGAAGGACCAACCAAATAACAATGCGAAGCCATAACCACTATTAACTGAAAGAGAAAAGCATCGCAACGGCATCAGTAAGATTTGCAATGGTTTTAGTGGTTGACTGATATAAAGGATCCATGTGAAGATAAGAAGGATTAATTTTAAGTGTGTAAATTGAAAATCGAGGAAGAAGATTGATTCAGAAAACTAAGGATTAAATTTCCAAAGACAAGTTTTTATAACCAATCTTGACTTTAAAGGATCATGTTCGAAGTGTGGATGAAACTTCAAGAAACTACAAGATTTTCTATTATTTTTGGCTTGATGTATAAATAGGCGTGGGGTAATTTTAAGTTAAGTTTAAGCCCCTTTAAGATAAAAAGGAAAAAGGCTCTCTGGTTGCAATCAAGCACTCCTTTTATTCTTCTTTACATGAACATATGTATTCTACAGGATTTTGAGAATCTCAACCTGGTTGGAGGATTCCTAAGTTTGATGCTATCTTGATTCACTTTGTAACATAGAGCAGATTATTTGCCTACATCGACAAGTCATTGAACATTTTTCTATTCAAGCAGGTTTTACCATGTTGGAAGAATTTGTCTATAGTTGTTTGCACATACTTTCTTTGATTTAGTTTCATTTGATTGAGAATAAATCTTTTTGTGAATCTGATCAGTATGAAGATATATTAGATTATTCAACATTATCTTATCAAGTGCGCAATGAAATGAAATCACATCAAATGCAGCATTTAAAGCACATCATCAATTGTAAAACATACATTAAGTGAAATTATCTAAACAGAAATAACCCCTTTTTCATTTGGAAAATAAAAACCTTCGTGACAATGTTCCTACATCAACACATGGACAATGACATCCCATATTTGAGAGTAAAAGTCTTTTTTCCCTACCTAGCTAATGGTAAAACTTATAATTTTCCTTTTGCATGACAACTTCTTCACTAAGTTTTGATAATGTCATTCACGTGATACAGCCTTTATGTTTACCTATTCTCAAAAAGAAAGCTTTAGAAAGTAGAATCACTTACCAAAAGAAAAGCATTTCAAAAGGTAATGACGCTAGAGATACAGTTTTTAAAACCTACTTTTGCAACATTCATAACTAGAAACAGTTCTTACCTAGCATTAACATCTAAACTCTAGGACATAACCTGAGAACAAAAGCCCAGGGCATATGAAAAATTCAAAGACTCACAGCTGACCTCTGAGAGTGCCTTGCGGACACATAGGCCTCGCTCATCTAGCAGCATTTTTACAGCTTCAACCAGCAAAGGTCTTTTCGTATGCCAAGCTTCCGACAACCTCCAAAGAAGAAACTGATGAAAGTAAGCTCCTGTAGAATAATTAAAATAAGAGTTTGCAAATAAGAAGAGCCAGGAACCTGGGCAAGAGATGCTTTAGTACATAAAGAGCCCCAGATATTACAGGTTCCTCCTTTGACCTGCATTTCTGGTAACATATTCAATGAAGAAAAAAAGTATAAAATAAAACTCCTCAGACGACCATCCCAAAAATAAATAGAAAGAAAGAGATAAAGATGATTATCCATATCTTGAATATGGTAAATTGGCTGGAAATGTTGCTCACATTCAGAAGGAAGACAAAAAGATCCTCATGGTATACCATTCCAATGGTCAGGAAGCAATGCTGAACTTCATTATACATCTGCCACAATCAACATAAATGTCTCTAAAACAGGAAAGATGAAAAGCTAAAGCAACCATACATATAGCATCACTCCATTACTTTTACACAAAACTTGAACAAAAATTGGAACTTATGGTCTTGCCTTGTACATCTCAAAAATGTAAGACTACGCAAATAGAAAGAAACGAGGACAAAATGCAATATCAAGGTAAAATAACAAATCTGATCATACTAAGTGGTTTCTAAATGTGATACCGAAAAATGAGTAAAGGTGATTATTTAGGACCAAAAGAACGAAATATTCTTAAAACATTGATAAGAAAAAACATTGAAAACTATATCTAGCCAAGAAGTGAGCGAGTCCACTCAGTGTCAGAACAGAACTTGAAGCAATGGATATGCATCTATAAATGGAAAGGACTAACAATGCCACCTTAAGTCCCACAGAAAAGTTTGAATGCTCTCTGCTGTCATGAATGGACACTGTTGGGATAAGTGTCGACAAAATAATTGTGAGCTCCTGTAAAGGAAGCAAACATTAAACAAATATTACAAGAGGCAGCAACGCATAATCAACCAAACAAAGAAAGTTTAACATAAACAAAAAAACTCTGACCAGCATATTTCTTTTCCAAATAAATTGTGCCTATACTTATTGATATCTTTAGCCACAGACATTTCCAGTTTAAAATTATAATTAATCAACGAAATCACATCCTTGAATCAAATTAGCCCCTCCCCCCTCTTGCGTCTAACAAAAAATAGGACCCTCAAATTCAAGGCTGGTATAAATTTGTACATTAAGAACCTCATGTGATTGATGATTGATGAGTGCATGAGTTTTCTTATCTTTTCTATCATAAAATCACTAGCAATCTAGCACACAACCTTGATTCTAGAAAAAGAACGTATTGATCAATAGATTTGACCCTCACTATTAAAACCTTTTCTTTCTGATGAGCAACAAGATGCATTAGAACATTGGTGAAAATTGCTAATCGCATTGGACCTGAGTTAACTATTAAAGACACTAAGCTATCTTTTTCGAAAGATGCCTACCGTCACAGCCGAATAAATGCATCCAGGGTGACCATCAAAAAACAGTTCCATTCAGCCATTCGTAAGGGTGGGCCTTACTCTACTAGTTTGTCCCGAAATATAACATTGTTCCCATCAATTGAATGTCCCTGAATATCCACTACCCTGGATCTCTCAATCCTTTTATTCTAAAACTGGTTCTGCAGTTCTGCTTCATGCAAAGATGATCAACCATTGGAGCAATACCCTACTTCCAATCAATGGAAGAATTTGTAGAAAAACAGAAAATATAAATCAACAGTAAGCTTTCCAGAACCAAAATCTTGTAGTCTCTAAAATCCAGTGGCAATTCATTGAATCAAAGTCAAACTAAAGAAGCCCATTTACAACAAACAATAGCTACGGAATAGTAGGGTTTTTGAGGGAAATGAGCTGACGGCATACAATGTATGGGATAGATCACACTTTCTAGCATCCACATGGGTTGCTAATTACAAATTGTCTATGGGATATGGGTTGGGAGATTGGATTAGGGGTTGGGGGGCCTTTGTAGGGCCATGGGCACCTGTGGGGAGCATTGTAACTAGTCTTTTGTTCTGCTACTCTTTTATACTATGACTTTATGTAATACAACTGAAATATGGCATCTTCAGCATCTCTCTAATAATATCACAACTTTTGAACATTATTAGGGTGATAGAAAGACAACATCACAAAAAATTAACCTAAAACCAACGGCTAGATGTCATGTTATTTGCTTCTGAACTAACTGTTGACTCCTAAACAACAAACTTCTCTTAACTGAACATCATTCAGATCACCTTTACTGTAATGACTCGGCATGGTTCAAAACTTGATCGAGAGAACCTGGTACTACTTGTAACATTGTGACCTACAACTATTAATGATGCAAAGTAATTCACATTCAAGGCATATAAAGAACAGAATGATGGGAAGGATGATTCTACCTCAAAATCAAGCAAAGGAGGTCCGCTCTCCGACAATAAAGAGGCATTAAAGAGATTATGTAGACTTTGTGTTGCAAGAAAGGCAATCTCTTGATCTTTCTTATACCTGCTCAATGAAAACAACAAAGGAACTACAATCATGGTCCTATTAAAAAAGATAGCATATAGCATGCCACTACCACACTGCCAATATCATGGAAAGTACAAATCACACAAAGATAGGCTTACAAATCCAATATGGTTGATACAATACGCGGTAAAGCTGCCTTTAAGTGCACTCTGCTAACAAGACCAAACATCTGACCTAATGCCTCCACAGAAGAGGCACGCACCTATTACAGAAAACAAGAGATAACCTATCAAACATGCCTCAAAATTATATAAATGCCTGCAGATAACTGGAAGTAAATTTATCCACTTTTGAAACATAAAAAATCAATCAAAAAGAGTTTTTGTTTCTATTCGATGGTCTCTAGGCCTCTTAGACAAATTACCTAATCCCTCAAGATGTGTGTGAAGCTCCCTATGATGACACACTAGAAACTCAATGGGGAGTGGCCCACTTAGGGTGGGATTCAAACTCTAACTCCCACTTCCGAAGTGGGTTCTTAGCCATCACACCAACCCCAAGTTGGTTCATCAAAAAGAGTTAAAAAGAAGATGTGTCTCTAACACCCAAGAAGCTAAAGCTATAATACCATTAGCTAGTATCTTTCTTACTAAATATATTAATGAATGAAAATATTTTATATAGAGCAGCCAAAAAGACCAGCAAAGAGCACCAGAAACTGTACAAGAAAGATTTCAGAAAGACAAAAGACTGCACAACAAACTTCCCATTGGAGAAAACTTTTTGTATTCATTTCTTGCAGAAGTTTTACCACATCAAGAAGATTGTTAATTAAAAGATTTTTTTTTTTTTTGATAACTAAGTGGCACTCGAGCTTTGTCTGACTAATCCATTTAGACACCAAGTTGCTCAAGCAAGAGATGCCCCTAGTGACCAACGCTAATAAGAAGAGTTGAACTTGTGACCTTACTTCAAGAGGCATCATCTGACCTAAGCCACTCGACGAACCAACTGTTGGTTTTTAATTAAAAGAATATTATCACCTAGTAAAAGTATCATGTATCACCAAAGGACATGCACAGGTAGAGTTACAACTAATAATTGTCCCATCAAAAAATAAATAAAAAAATAACAACTGCATTATTTTGCACCTCTCCTTTTTAACTCATTTTAACAAACTTTATTTAATTATAAAACTGAAAAATAAATTAAAGAATCATTTCTTGGTGTTTCTAGTAGACTTGTAGTTAATGCTTTAATCCTCCAGCTGCTTCCTTAATAATTTATGCATTTCATCTCTTACATCTACAACAGCATAAATATGTTTCAAAAGAAGAGTAAACAGAAATTGAGTGCAAAAGGAACTGAAAACTGGAAGCGACAAAATTAAGAAAGAAAACAGGTCAACTTGATACTGCCTAATCCAAGGCCTGCCTGCCACAAGAACTTGGAGTAGCTCACCCTCCATCCATGGCTAGAATATATAGGTTGTTAGATATTTAACAAGAAAAAAGTTGAGATTTGGAATTGTTTGTGCTCTATATTGTTAAGCTGGCAGTCAGGAAGCTAACATTCTTACCAATGAACTATATAGCACTTAATTTAACAATGTTCTTAACCAATGAACTATATAGATCTTCGACATTGTTAGCAAGATAGTCCAGGCTTAAGAGAAGAGTAAGAAATGCAATAATGTCCTATAATATACTTAGTCTTGCTAACAATGTAGTAGATCTCACACCTAAATTAAAAGCTATATCTTTGAGGAAAAGGCTTCAAATACTAGCGGCCAAGCCTGCACATAGAGGGACACAAATAAAAAGACTAATTCCAAACAGAAGAATATGAAGAAGGAAATGTTCATAAAGCCTTAAAAAAACCAAGACCTCCACAGTCAAGCTCTAATACCATGCTAGATTACCACTACCCCCAACATATAACATACACGAGACCCCAGCAATGTGTTCCAGGTCAACGGTAACAGTAGATACCAAGAGTGTAAATTGACTAACCACTTTGATCATTCTCTTAAAAAATTCCACCCATTCTTTTCTTTCTCTTTTCTTTTCAAAACAATAGCCAAACATTAAGCTACCAACATACCTATGAAACAACTCCATGGTCACAAAACAGCAACCTTATATGCTTGAAGAATTTAAATTTCATTTAAGAGAGGGACCATAATCGATTAAACAATTCAATTTTGAAACCATTGTAGAAAAACTATTGAACCAGTAACTCTTAAGAGGGTCCAATATTGATTCTGCTCACTGTAGTCATACTAGACAAGGACCAAAAGATGAATCAAACCGCATAAATCAAAAACCAGCTTGATTAAGCAAATCTAACAGAATCTTGGACAAATTGGTTTGGCAAAGCCTGCTTCAATACCAAGATTGAGGCCATAACCATATAAAAAGGATTCTATTTACATGATTGCCACTTAATGGATATTTTTCTGCCCAGCTGTTCACGTACAGGGTCAGCCATCTGAACTGGCTTCAGCAATGTCAATGCAACCTGAAACACTATGCTTCAAAAACCAAAATCTGAACCGTACATTGGGTGTCCTCTATAAATCAATTACAAATACAGATGCATTTCTTTTTTGGCAAAACTATGCTTATGTGCATATGGATACAAATACAAAATGAGCAGCTTGGATGTTATCACCAACAATGCAAAGCAAATAAGAAGTAAACTTAGTGCATCTAACAGACCTTCAGATCTCGGGAATTGGTCCAAACCCTCAGAATAAGTTCAAAGGCAGAATTTAGAAATGACCTGCAGCAGTACATACAGCTTTAATCTTAAAAAGGAACAGTATATAAGATCTAAACCACAAAGGCAAGCCATAACTTCAGCTCACATGATATCACTATCAAGAAGTGGACGAGTTGGGAAATCAACACGGTACTGCCAAACAGCCTGACACCAGCATTTGAACGCTGAAAATAAAATGGATCTTTTCAGGATAACTTTGCTAAAATAGAATATTCAAAGAATGAGAATTGTTTTCAAATAATAGTAATTATCGTTATAATACAGGAAACAATCGTTTCAAATGCCACAACTACATTCTCTTGAACAAAAAAGTTTGAAGTAAGACAACAACAGTAGTTAAACAATGGCAATGTTCCTTGAATAGCAGAGTAAACATGGCATATGCCACAAATAGTATTAATTCCACACACACTCTACCATTTGCGAAAATTGGTCGTTGAGCATCCCTCACATTTCCAAGAATTGGCAAAAGTCGAGAAAGAACATCCTTCAGTCGTGGAGTGAACTGCAAAGCTTCATTTGAGAGAAAAGCACATGAGGCACTTCAGTTCAAGCTGCCACAGCAACATATCAGAAAAAAAAATTCAACAGAAAGACATATGGTGCTTAACCTTCAACTGCAGCAAAGTCTGCTAGAATTTGAACCATGGCTGGTAGGGCAGAATTAGGTCCAAGGTGAAGAAAGATCTCCTCCATCATCTAGCAAATTAAGCACAAAATTTGAAACAATTATAATATATCTCAAAGACATGCATCGCACAACTAACATAAGGTGTTGCTTAGAAATCACGTTTTCACACTTTAAAAATAAGTAAAACAAACAATCTCTGGCTTATTATAGGACCAATTTGTATCGCAGAGTGACCCAAAGCGATAAAACTAAACTTATGCTAAAATATCTTACATTGTATTTTTTTTTTCCATTTCTTTTTTTCAGTGGCATAAGACTTGGGAAAAAAGATTTCCGAACAACCACCAACTTGCTGTCATCAAAAAATGGAAAATACCACAGCCAAAAATTTGAAAAGAAGAAAAGAGCTCAGAAGGATTTATATGTACAGAAAGTAATGCAGGTGGACAAAATAGTGAACCCAGAGAAGTCGCAAAAAGTGGCGTAATGATGTAAACCTAGAAGAAGAAAATCCAGGAAAAAGAGATTGCAAGAATAGAAGTAATTACATCAGAAGAATTTCAATAGCGAATAATCAATATATCTAAAGTTCTATAATAGAACATTATTTATGGACTCTCAGGTTGACTAAAGCAGTGGAGTGCAGGAGCATTAACCGGTTTCGAGTTGGTGACATTGTCAGGTTTAGAGTAGGTAAACAATGCTTACCTTACTCTTACCTTCAATTTGTTTAGGAGCATTTATCTCTTGGGGCTATTTTTGGTCACATAAATTTTTAAGGGAACTTCTCATATGGTCGTTTAAAGTTTGTATATTGTTTAAAGAAAAGCAGCCATAGCCACTATGTCGCCAAATTGTGAATGACAGAGCTCACCAGTTGCTTAGGTTGCTCTAACAAGTTCTTTTCCCTTATGCTTGCCTTGGGTCCTACTACGTTATCAAAAATGAGAGGTGGTTGCCCGCTCAAAAACCTGGAAAAAACCAACTGCTTTTGACCAATTTGTACATACAGTTTCAAAGATAACGCCCATGCCATGGAGTAAAAGTTGATGCAAGTAATATTTCGTAATACATAACACAAACACTTTCCAGTACAATATGGTACACTCATATTGTTTTTTAGTGAATAGTAATCTTAGACATCTTGTAACATACACAAAACTTCAAACCAAAATTTTCAATGCTTACCAGGTCAGGCAAATGAGATCCTATAGAAACAAGTAGATGTGCCGCAGCCCTTTGCCAATCAGCATTCAGCTCCTGTGCAAGAAACGCATGATACAGAAATGCTAGTAACATCAAATACTTTTTCCAAGTTGTAACTAATCCGTTAGTTAATTCATAAATGTATTGAGAAGAATCACCTTCGAAGAAATCATCTCGGCGGAGGCGATCTTGGTGAGTTTTGCCATTAACGGAGGATCAACATCTCTCTTGTCCAAAGAACGGACCGCCAGTGCCATCACCTGAAAAACTCCAGCCATGTTGCCGAACCGCTGCAACGATCACAAAATCAAGAAACGATTCACGGAGAAAGAGAGAAGTGAAAATTAGAGCAAGGTTAAAAACCGAACAAGAACGTAAGAAAAGAGTAGTACCCTACGGCCTCCGCGAGAAACAACGAAGCAACAATCAAGTACCAAAAGAGGGTTTCTGCAATTGCGATTTCAAGAATTTGATAAAATAAAATAAAAAAGAAAGAAAGAAAATAAGTGAGAAATTCTTGATTTTCTTGGACATGAAAGAGTTACGGAAGGATCGTTACAGAGAAGCGATGTCTTGTAGAGCGGCCATGGAGGCTTCTCGAACCACGGAGGATTCATCTGCGAGCGAAGAGATGAGAACCTGTACGCCCTCTGAAACAGAAAAACGGAAAACAATGAGAAGAAGAAAAAGAAAGAATGAATAAGATTGAAAGTTTTCATGAATACTTAAAGAAGTAGACCTGGTGCTGGGAGAGAATTCCCAGAAGTTGAAGTTGCCATCAAGAAATCAGAGAGAAGAGTGTTGAACCAACGAAAGAAAGAAGGAAAGTTAGAAGAGGCGGAGACAGGCTGGCAGCGTAGACATGCCAGCAGGGCCGGGCACTTTTGTGAAAACGGACTATGAAGAGGGTTGGTAACATAAATAAATAACAAAACTGAAAATCCACATAAAATAAATAAGTTTAAATTTTATATAAATAAATAAGAGTAAAAATAAATTGAACTCAATTAAAAATAATTAAATTTTAGGTCAAAATCAGATAGACATGTTAAATTTGAAATTGACTCGTTTAACATAATTATATTTCTTGTTGAGACTTATGTTATGTGTAAAAAAAAATTAATATTTTGTGTCATATATTAAGACTCTAATTTTATAATATTTTATTTAATCTTTACTATATGATTATATAATTATAATTTTAAATTTTAAATTTATATATTAATTTATAATTTATATATGATAAATAAGTTAGAATAAACTTGTTTAAATTTTAAGGATTATAAACAGGTTAATCAGTTTATTAAACGCAGCGGGTTTAAATTTATATATAATAGCATGTTATTTTAACTTGTCGTGTTTGAGTTTACAATATATTTTATTATATACAATTACGATAAAACCCGATACAATAATAGTCACACCTAATTATTATCATATAAATTTAGGATTATACCGTTGTGAACACAAATAAAGAACTTTCTACTTCTTTTGTCTTTTTTTCTTTTTCTTCTTTTTTCCCCTTTTTTGAGGTATTTTCATTTTTCATGTATTTGTTGATAATTGATAAATATTTTGTTTTTCCCTAAAAAATAATATATATTTATCCATGTCACACTTATACTTTCTCTACCACTCGCCCCTAATAGCAATTTAAATGGTACACACTGAAATTGCAAATAGGAATTATTTGACCCATGGTCTTCTTACCAGTAATAGTATGTTTTTCATTTGCCATCTTTTTTTTCATCATTTTCCAACTAAGATATCAGTTAATAGCAATTTCCTAGATTTTGAGCTGGAAAAGGCTTATTATTGCTTTTGATTAATTAAGAGAAATATTAAAAAAAATACATTTTTTTGATATATCCTGCTGCTTTTTTCGGTTAGGTCGCAACTGACAACTACCTGGGCGACGGGCGAGATTTTAACCGAATTCAGTAGGATAGATAGACTCGATTTATGAACATTCATCATCTCAAAGAAAAGAAAAAAGTTGATGAAAATGCAATAGGACTTATACGATAAATGACCTGAATGCTGAATATAGTAATATACATCACATTAATCTAATTGTAAATTTCCTCTTCAAAATACAGCAATTCCAGAAAGCACTCTCTTATGCCACCAACTCAGTGCTAACAATTATAAATTACACTCGAGCAGAATTTCACACCATAAATCTAATTAGAAAAGAAAATACCTAAACCTCTTTCAATCTGCGGCTGCAATCACTTCTTTACTTACAAACATGAAACGGCATCAATGTAAGCTCGGCTATCCACTGCTGAAACCTGCAAAGACATTGTTACATTGAGTCAAGAACAAAGCCCTGTCCCCACAACACAAGATCTTAGGCTGCATTTGATTCTTGATTTAAAAACAAGAATACATTTCAAAAAATCAAAAATCAAAAATCGCCTTCTTATCCTTTTCTGAAAAGGGGTTGTTTTTCTTTGTAAAAATTATTAAAAAACAGTTTTTAGATACAACTAACCAAACGTGTCTTCCTTATTTTCAGACTTTCGGATGAAGTAAACTGTACCTGAATCAACAAACAAATGCAGCCTAGAAATTCTGGCACAGACACTTCCATGGTATGAACCATATGAAACTCTCAGTACAATCTCCGTGGAAATGGTGGTGCTACTACTCAATTTGAGCAAATTGTATCTTGTGGCAAGTCACATAAAATGGAACACTAGAAAGAAAGAGCCCAAGGTTGATCTGACTTTTAACAGAGTCAAGTCAATTGTTTACACACATTCCTAAACTAATATAAGTACCAAAGAACTTCACCTAATCCGCCAATGTATCCCATTAAAAAAAAATCATGTTCATGAACACTTAGTATAGGCAAACAAAAACAAATAACTTTTCTGTTATAATCAAAGAATGTCCATAAAGAATAAAAGGGCTTTTGTCTGGAATAGGTGAATATACATATAACTGCATCAGTCAGTCGCTTTTGTCAGGAATAGGTGACTATACATAACAGGGATTCGGGTTTGCAAGAATTGACCCAAACAAGTGCCTAAACTATTCCATTTATCATAATCAAAGAACGTCCATAAAAACAAAAGGGCATTTGAAAGAGATATTAAGAAGTTTTTATGGCTATTTTCTGATGAAAACAAGTGCTCCATCACCAACTAAAACAAACAAAGCTACTGCAGTGCTGAAATAAAGACCAGAGGAGCTGGCTAAACATTAGAAGACTATATCATGTTTTCAAGACAAAATACATTAAGATACCAAAAAGACCAAACACAAGAATGGCGAGAGTTTAAGCTCCATAACACATGAACCAGCTAGAGGTTTTGAGGTTTCAAAAATAATAAATTTGAAACGAAATATTTAAAGGAGAGGATTAAATGAAAAGTATTTTGACCAACATGAATACAATAGGTCATAACACAAGATAAGCCTGATAAGGTACTGAAAAAGGATCAATGTCAACAATTCAACAAGGATTGATAAATCTAAACAACATTAATTCAGATAGGTTTTATCTTTTGTACAAAAAACGGATCAATATCTAAATTTGTAAAAATTGCACCAAAAATAGAAGTTTGATTCTTATTTTTTAAAATTCAGAGAAAAATATCTTTTATTATTTGATCACAACAATGCAGTTTATAATAATTTTCATTTAAGGCAGTCCTCGGAGGGTGCACATTTGTCCTGGGATTTACATTTAAGGCAAAATGCTCAACCTTGGGAAGAGGATGATGTGTTGTCACTACTTGGGATGTTAGAGGGTTGTTACCTATTGGGGATGAGGATAGAGTTTCTTGGCCTTGGGATTCATCCGGTTTGTTCTCCACAAAATCTTTCTTTTCAAAAATCCTCCACCTTTCTAATGTTTCTACTTTTCCTCACCATAACCTATTATGGAAAGCTCCGGTACCATAAGGTTAAATTCTTGGGGTAGGTTGCTTCCCATGGAGAGTTGAATATGGGAGATATGCTGCAAAAAAGATTCTCATATAGATGTTTATCCCCTTTCTGGTGTTATTTGTATAGTCAGGATCTTGAATTTGTGCCCCATATATGTTGGGATTGTCCATTTGCCAAGGAGGTTTGGGGTAGATGGCGAGCACACTTTCCTATTACATATGGTGAGATTGAGGTGGAAGAGTATGTAAATATCTTCCCATTTTTTGATAGAGTTCATTCATCATGGAGAGATCATTGGAAGGTGGTGTGTTTGTCAGTATTATAGTCTTTATGGAAGGAGAGGAAGAATCGGGTGTTCCTTGATGAGTTTTCTCAGGCATTTGAAGTGTGGGAGAAGTCTTACCTCCTCGCTTCTTTTTGGGTAGCAAATAGTAATTTGTCTAAGAGATACTCTTTAGGTGATTGGCTAAGGGGCTGGGGAAACATTGTATTTGTATAGGGTTATGGTCCTGTGGACATTTGTTTTACAGGTTATTAACAATTACTTACATATATACAATACCGTTAGTTTCTTTTAAAAAAATAATAATAATTTTCAAAATAACTTCTACAAGCATAAGAATATTTATAGATCAAACTTTTATGCTTTACTTGATGTATGAATATAATTAAAAAATAGAATATCTATACCAGAATACAAAGATATGATCCTATGATTTGGATAAACACTTGCAACAAATGAAAATTCCTAAAGGTTGAATATGCTTAAAAAGTGGGTTGAAATTAAAATGAAGAAATGATTAAATGATTAAAGGTCTATATATTGAGAGAAGATACAGGTTGGATCTTTAAAATATAGAACTGTTGAAAAACCAACAATAGATTAAGAAATACATTTCGATAAGGTAATATGCAGAAATCATTAAGCGTCTCAAAAATTTGATGAAAAGTGTTAACTTCTAACTGTTAAACCTAGTAAGTAGTAACATGATATCATTGCAACTTTAGCTCATGATGTCAATGCAACTTCGACTCATGATTAGAGAGATTTTTTAGAATAACATTCAATGAAATATTTTTGAAGGAAAAAAAAAAAAATTATGACAAAGATAAAGTTGCATCATCTCACAGTTTCTCCACAAATAATGTAGATAATAAATTCAAAGGAAATACTGAACTATAAAGAAAAGCTTCAGAGCCAATGGTTCCAACTAAACCCAATAAAATTACAAAGTAAACAACTGTAACCAACCAACTATATTAGTATTGGACCTGTCGAACTAATCCATTTAGTGCAGTCCCCCATCCCACAAACACTAGGATACTACTAGGCAATGTTATGGTGCAGACCAAGTGGAAACTTTTGGAGAAACAAAAAAGCAATTCAAGGAAGAAAGGGAATTCAAAAGAAATGTATACCAGTTTCTGTCCAACAAAAATCCGTTGTTCCATTATATAGAACCTAAGACCATTGAAGAAGATGATGAAGAAAGCTCCAAAATAAACTAGTGGCAGTGAAAGTCAAAAAATAGAAAAAAGAAATGGTAGAACTTTTGAATCTTGTGTATCATTCCACCATAGCCGGTCCCAAACCCGAGTTAAAGAGGAGGGTTGCATTAGGTAGTTGGTAGCCAGCGTAAAACTTCGTTAGATCAACTATGGCATGAATCTGCTAAATCAGTTGAGTTGTATCATTCCTTGACTGATCCTTGCACTCTCTTTTTTTTTTTTTTGGAATTTTCTCATTGGTTGTGAAAAAAAATTTCCTTGAGACAATAAAATTCTCTAGAGCAAATCTTCCCGAGAAATTTTTTTCATGGTTGTTTTGTTAGTTAATCCTTAATTATAACCTCTTCAAATTTAGTTGTGGAGAAATTATCTCGTGAGAAAATCATTTTCCACCCTTTCTACCTGAAAAAATAATGAGGAGAAAAAGATGGGTTGAGAAAATCATTAATTTCAATGCCCTTGTCAATCGAGCACTGAAATTTATGATTTTCTCAAGAAAATCACCAATTTTCTCGAGGAAAACCGCTTTTCTCAACTACCAAACACATCCCAATATTTGTACAGCTTATGCTCAACAAATGATTAGTGAAAGTTAAATGTTTTCTCATATTGTGATTTTCAATTTATTTTATTTGTGCTCAACAAATGATTAGTGAAAGCTAAATGTTTTCTCATAGTGTGATTTTCACTTTTTTTATTCGTGCTCAACAAATTATTAAAGTTAAATGTTTTCACATATTGTGATTTTCAATTTATTTTATTTGTGCTCAACAAATGATTAGTGAAAGCTAAATGTTTTCTCATATTGTGTTTTCAATTTTTTTATTCGTGCTCAACAAATTATTAAAGTTAAATGTTTTCGCATATTGTGATTTTCAATTTTTTATTTGACAATTCATGATAAAGGAGGGGAAGATATATTTGTTTCACATTTGATTCATTAAAAGGACAGATGTTTTTAGCGTAGTGCTTATTTCACATTTTGTGGTGTTGTATTTATTTCTATTTATTTATTAAGGGGGAGACATATTGTTGTAGTTAGGGGTGAAAGGGACCTGACCGACCCGACCATTTCGGGTCAGGTTTGAGATAAAAAAACAGGTTGGTCGAGTCCCTTTAGTGAAGACTCAACCAAATCGGGTTGGGTCACGGATTCCGGCCAAAAAGGTCGGGTATCATCTGACCCGACCCAACCCAACCATATTTCTCATTTCTCATTTCTCGCCCCCCTCTCCCCATCTTTCTCTTCTCTTGTATTCTTCTCTCTCTCCTCCTCCTCCTTCTTCTTTTCCCTCTCTGTCTCTGCAACTCCATCTTCATGTTCTCTTTCTCTCTCTTTCCTTCTTCTTCTCTCTCTCTTTCTCTTCTCTTATCCTCCCTCTCTCTGCAACTCCCTTTTCACTCGCTTTCTCTCTCTTCTCTTCTTCTCTCTCTCTCCTTCTCTTCTCTTCGTCTCTGGCTCTCCCTTCTACAACTCTCTCTCTCTCTCTCTCTCTCTCTCTCTCTCTCTCTCTCTCTCTCTCTCTCAGGATTTTTTTTTTTTTGAACGCCCAGGATTTAACAAAAAAAGGGGTATTTAACAGGTTGGCCCCTCAAAAAAAGGAAGGTCGGGTGGCATCGAGTCCAGCGCGTTGCCACCCGATCAGATCGGGTTGGGTGGGTTACCGGGCCATAACACGACCCGACCCAACACGATCCGATTTCACCCCTAGTTGCAGATAGATTTTTTATGTACTTAATAAGTGTTTGGAGTTTCACAGGATTTTTGTTTTACAAAAGATTTAAGAATACTTGTGGTTAGTGTACTTATTAGAGTGAGGACACCACAAAATCTAAAATTGCGAAGAGTCTGCTCTCAGGAAGCTATTGCAATAAATTGTTCAGAGCGCACTTACGGCTCACCGTCCTAGAGACTCCTAAACTCTTGACTTTTACAAATTTTCTTATAGATAAACGGATATAATTTCCCCACTCCTGTATTTTGTTTAGCTCAACTCAGTGTCATTCATGGAGTAGTATTGCTCCAATAAGTCCATCCTCTTTATGGATTTTACTTTAATCAATTCCAAAAATAAACCGAAAAGAAGTAATTAGCTCAACAGGTATAACATTAGTGGAAGATTATGATTGCAACTTGCAAGCTAGGATGTTCCTCAACTTCTAGGATAATCCGTTCTGATTCTTTGCATTGAAGAAACTATGAAGGATAACGCATAAAAAAAGAGGTAAAGATTCATATCATAAAAGATTCAGTACAATCCTAAAATGGGTACACAGATGAAAACAGTCAAGGACCGAAGTTTACAGGGGCAGAATCTACAAACCAAGGATCAAATCATTAAGTTGGTAGATGGCGGATGTAATATCAGATTTCACCCGTTCCAAGAGGTTGCCTTGACGTGTCACCAGATGCCCATGCTTGGTAATCTTTAACAAGCTGAATAACCATCAAAGATTGTGCAAACAGACATCACAAAAGAAATTCTACCATGAAACATATGTGAAGGAATAGATTCAGGTTAAGTTTGCACAAGCAAAACAACATAAAAAGAAGTAAATGAGCAAGTTCTTTCATATATAAAGACAGCTTTTCTTGTTTTCTTTTTCTTTTTCTTTTGTTACATTTTAGTCACAAGGACTATGGACATTATCTTGACACAAAGACCACCAACGACTCAAAAAAAAAAAAGTCACATGAACTATTTATCTGAGAAGTCTCACATGGTGCACTAGAAGCTTGCTTAAAGAGAAGTTCACCTATTGTTCCGCCCTCTCCTGATCCCCAGTGCAACCAAATAGGGGAACAAGGTAAGAACTAAGAACATTCTCACCATCTATACTGAATTTCATCGTTCTCGTGTATCATATGTTATATGCTGTCAATATATCATCTCATTGGGCTTCCCAAGCTAGGGAATGCCCATGTCTTCCCTAGGCATAAATAGAAAGATAAAACATCAGAATACTCTAGTTATTTGAGACTCCAAAAACAGTGTTTGGACCGTTAGAGGCGCTAATTCCTCTCTCAGCCCTTGTTTGCTACTATTCTATGGGCTGACATCATAACTATTTTTTCCTCTGCTCCTCCCAAGATTTCTTAAATCTGTTTCTTTAATTTATTTTAGTTAACTGTTTTCCTCTGCTCCTCATCAGATCTGTAAATAGCTATATAATATCAATTTCCTAGCTCATTGGAGCTCATCAGCTAATTCAGAAGCATACGTTATAATAGTTCTAAGTTCTAACAACTATCAATTATACTACCATCTTTTGTTGTATTTCTACCATAAAGTCATCACCCTCACTTGCTAAAATCCACATCATTTAGAACCTTCCTAGAGGATTTTTTGGGAGCATAGCATCACAATGATGCACATATCCCCACTAATCTGATGTAAGTACATTATAAATGCCTTCTCCAAAAGAAAAAAAAAATGACCTATCTCCATTGATTTTTTTTTTCTTTTTTAAATCTGCCACTTGAGCAGAATATACAGATCTTTGTTTTGTTTTGAGTCCAAGAATTCATCCAAAGGGCGCAAGCCTTGGAGCAAAAGGTTACTCAACTATGATCTGAAGGCCATAGGTTTGAATTCCAAAAACAACTTCTCCAAAGTTTGCATGGGTAAATCCGCTCAACTCTTCTTGCTGTTCAAAGAATCATTGCTACAGATTTACCCCAAAGGTAATTCCTAACAAGTTACTAAACGAGTGGTATCTATAGCAATGATTATGAAAAGGGGAAAAAAAAATAATTCAATAATCTGGTAGGCACCAGCTAGAGGCATTGTGGCAGTAAGCAAAGGTCAATGTAGCATATAAAAGCCATACTTTTCAATTAGCAAAGTACCACAGTTCTTTTTAGTTTTGACATACCTATGAAGGATGCTAAGATGAATTTTAACAGAAAGCGATGAATTAAAATAAAGAGAGGACACCCTCTTAGAAAACTTCCACAAACCTGTGCCAAAAACCGGGGAAGCATTATCCTCAGAATTTGTTCAAGGACTTGGGTTCCAGTTGATTCAATGGCTTCAACTGGAATTGGTCGAAAAGCAAAAGGAATATCAATTGCAACCTGTATTCAATAAATAGTAAATGAAGATTTAGCAAGTCAACATGTCTACTTGTTCATATAATCATATCCGAAATAATTAAATTAAAACTCACCTCTATGACCGTATCTGATTTGAGTTGCTGAATTGATGAGTTGCTCCACTCGCCATTGCAGGATACACGATTCACCATTGAAGCTGCATTTCCCATACCAAATCAGTGTCAAAGGACTCCTGAAAAGGTAATACATAGTAAAACTTAGAAATGAAGGACTTGAGAAAGGATCCACGGTTGCTATAAGCAGAAAATACATTCCTACCAACACTGATCACCAAAAGCAAGATAAATACTAGCAGGCAAAGGACATGGTAGCCCAGAAAAGTGCAAACATTACCTCTGATGCGGAGCTATTCAACAACTTTACTCTCTACGGCTATGGGCACGCAGGTCATAAAAAGAGATGATGGAATACACAATTACATGGCCTTCAATTATGACAAATACCAGAGAGAGGGAGTGAAGGGAGGGAGAGAAATGGAATAAACAGAACTTGGATCAGCCTTTCAAGTAAGAATCAAGAGATAATCACAAAACTTCTGGGACACGAGCATCCATCACACGGTATTCTGTTAACTCTATAAACAATGCAGTGATTCACAGATCAGCTTCCACAAGTAAATACATAAGCTCTTGAGAGAAGCTCATTGATTTTTATAGTTCTAGAATTATGGAAAAGGAGATGGCCACACCAATTGATTAGTTAATGAAAATTAGTTTTTCATCAATCTCTTCAAGCCTTCCTCATTTTTATGTGATTCCAACTCAGTTTCTCAATATGATATGAAAAAAATAGATATGCTTCAAAAAGTCCAAAGGAAGGAAGAAAAGAACTATTGAGTGCATTGATTTCTCCTTTGTGAGTTAGAAATGCTTTTCTTGCCCCATGTTGTGTTTTTTGTTTTATTTGGTGTAATGCATTTGTTTATCTGTTTTCAGTTGATCAAGTGTCCATATGTTTTCCTTGTTCATTTGATTAACCCTTTTCCTCTAGAGTTTGGCTCGCTGTCCTAAATTTCTATAGCTTAATGGATATTTAACAGATCTTTAATTAACATCTTTACATGTTGAGAGTCCCTAGTGTTTCTAAGAGGGTAAGCATTGGAATCTCTTACAAATTTTACAATATGCTAAAGTACGTGGTTGGAGTCTACCAAGCACACTTTTGACAACAGAAAGGTAATGTTCTGCCAGTTGCCGATGTGTAGGGAATTAGGCATTGCTCCTAGAATTATCTTGGTATAAACGATCTATCAAATTAAAAATCTCGTGACTCTCGTCAGAGAAACTCTGAAATATTTGAAAGATATAACAGAATAATAAGAAATACAGAAAGCTAAAAATTGTTTGAAGACCAGCACATCACTTTGTCATAGCAATTTGTTTGAAAGCAGAATGTGAATAGCAAATGTACAAGTTTCGCGCCAATGATCAGAAACAAGTTTTACAAATGTTATCTAGAAAGACGTCCAAAAGAACCAAACATAAGGTGCTCAAAACATACCAGAGAACTTCTCGTTTTGAGCAACCACCATCGGCGAACCCTCCAGCTATAACCACTCACCAATCCAAAACACGAGCCACATAAAACAAAGCATCTTAAATTAGAAATCTAGCTTTGTCACCAATCCAAAATCCGAAAATTTCAAAAATAACAAGAAACTTGAACCTTATTCAGGATACCTTACAAGAGAGTAGCCTAATGCAGCAGCCATTAGGCTGCTCCTCGACTCTAACAAGCAGAACTGGACAAATCTCAAATGCAAAGAACTTTAACCTATAAACGTAACACCGGAATGTGTTGTCATCAACCCTCTCTATTCGCTCGGCATCTAACACAGAGTACTGACTCGCAGGTAGCCTCATGTATTCAACTACAAACATGGAGGATAAAGAAACAGCATCGTTAGATAGAGTTCGGGAAAACCAATTAAACAACAAAAGATCTCCCGATTCAAGGTAGCAATTATACATACATAGAGGTCGTTCAAGTTGCCGAACAGTAACAGACTCAGAGCGCTTGGCGACGAAGCGAGCTTTCGGAGACGAATCTGCAGAAACGATAAGTGAGGATCTGGCGATATCCTTCTTCTTCGTGGAAGTGAAGCTTAACAGAGCGTGGGAAACACGAGTACGTTTTTGAGGATTCGAGAGAGGCGAGGAAATGGAGATGAGACGGGTGCAAAAACAGCTCAGCGCCATCTACAGAAACGAGATGGGAAGACAGAAATGCACACCGACAGTATGAAATTGCTTCGAGGCACAGAGCGAAGGAGTGGTTGAAGATAAGACCACGACATCGCAGTACATAGTCGGCGCACGTTAGAAGAATATGGCCCACAAGTACGGGATCGAAAAGGAAATCTATAACCACGGGCCCACCGAGGTGATCAACCGTCACAATGCCACATGTAATATAGAATTTCTGATATGTTATAAAACACCACGTGTACAAATTTGGTAGGAGCAAACTTAACATATTTTTTTTAAGTTGCAACGGAGAAAGAATTAAAAACAATTATCAAGCCGTTCATTAAGAAAGAAGTACCAGAAACAATTGAAAACCTAATTCAAAAAATAGAAAACAGAAATAAGATATGAACCAGAGGAAAATAAACACAATACTTTGCAAATGATACAAACGATCGACGATGGAGAAACACGAGAACCGCTAGTGAGACGAAGAATTGAGCGATCTTTATGCCATTAGCGGATTGATCCCGAAACGCAAATGGTTTTGCGTCGCCTGAAAATGTTTTAATGAAGAAAACTATTGCAATATAATCAAGGAACGATCCATTTGGGAAGTGAAAAAATTGTGGAAAATGACCAAAACAAATTGAACCGCACAATAACAAATGGTGAACTGCAGATTAGAGAACCGATTCTACAACGAAACGATATACAAACGTCAAACAGTAGAGCAACACTATGAGTCTCGAAACACTAGCACTCTAACATAACCGAGAACGTTGAAATTAGAGTAATTGAAGAGCGTTCCTTCAAAAAGTTCGAGTTACAAGAGGATAGATTTTTTACATCCGCTAACATAAACCTAACAAAGAGACTAAAAACAAAGATTGAGACATCATCAGAAATCCTAAAACTTAAAATGCGAATAGAAACAGGGTTTAAGAACTAGTGAATTTAGTAACAGCCTTGGTTCCTTCAGAAACGGCATGCTTAGCGAGTTCTCCAGGCAAAACAAGACGCACAGCAGTCTGTATCTCCCGAGAAGTGATGGTCGGTTTCTTGTTGTATCTCGCAAGTCTCGATGCCTCTTGCGCGAGCTTCTCAAAGATGTCGTTGATGAAGCTGTTCATGATCCCCATCGCTTTGCTCGAGATTCCAATATCAGGATGAACCTGCTTCAGAACCTTGAAGATGTAGATCTTGTAGGTCTCAACGTTCCTCTTCGATCGCTTCTTCTTCTTGTCCGACGAAGCAGCTTCCTTAGGGAGCTTCTTCTCCGCCTTGGGCTTCTTCTCCGCCACAGGAGCCTTTTCGGCCTTCTTCTCCTCCGTCACAGCAGAGGCTGGCTTCTTCTCTGCGGGTTTCTTCTCTCCCTTTGGCGCCATTAGAGAGCTTCTTGAATTACAGAACGAACCGACTGAAACGAAACAAGAGAGCGAAGGAGAGAAAAATTTTGCACTGAGTGAGTTCTGTGTGGGAGCTGTGGTATTTATAGATGGTTTGTTGTGAGATATGAGTGGTTATTTTCCTTTCACGCGGATAGATAACGAAAGCCGTCGATTCTTGCGTTTGAAAGTAACGGTTCAGATGACTTCGTAATTGAGCGGGAATTTTATTTTTGTTTTCTTTTATATTTTTTTGTCACAAGGCGGGAATTTGAATATGAAAGTAAAATGCCATCTGCTACGTGTACGTTAAATCAAGTTTTTAGGTTGCCCATAGTATTATATTATACAAATATGCAACCCCGCAAAAGGCATGGATACTTTATAAGATATATCTTGAAAATAAATTTAAAATATTAAAATCAAATAAACTGCATAAGATACAAATAATCTTTTTTTTTCTTATTTGTGTAATCAAATTATATTTTATTATTTCATTTATATATAGAGAACAATTTCTTATATTTTCAACACTATTGACAACCTATAATAAAAAGCCTATGCTTTAAAGAAAAACTCACAACTTAATATCCGTTCTAGTAAAATAAATTAATTAATTAAAAGCCTCTTATTTCAACCTTTTATTCTCGCAGTGAAGCTTTGTATCTTCCTTTAAGGACCCATTTACGCCCAACCAAAACAATAATAAAATAAATTATAGAAGGATAAATAAATGATTAAGCTGAATGTAGCCATGTGTCCTCCAAATTAAGTTGGAAAATATATGGGTGGCTAAAATATTATAAAATATTGCACGTGTAAAAAATATCAAAAATACGGTTGAACGACATTACCATCAATCTTTTCTTTTCAGAAAAAAATAAAGATTAAAAAAAAAAAGCAGGAAGCTGCAATTGAACGGTAGATGAGAGACAATAAACCTTTTAACGCAGCCAAATAAAGAAGCAGTATATATATTCAAATAATTGAAAGATACCAAAAAAAAAAAAAAAAAAAAAAAAGCTTAATGAGAAGAATAGTTAGTGTGTAAAAGAGAGGTACTAAGGTTATTTGGTTGAAAATTGTTTGATGAATTCAACTCCAAAGTTTAGTCCTACATTAATACCGTGTGCTCCTCTAAGTAAATATTTTTATAAAGTCTCACCCCTTCACATTAGTAAAATATATATTTTTTTAAAGAAAAAGGTAAAAGTCTCCAGGACATACTTAGGGGTGTCAATAGATTGGCTTAAACCGTAAAACAAAATCAAACTAGTGTGTTTGGTTTGATTTGATTTGATTTTTTAATAAGTTCGATTTGAGTTAGGTTTGAAAAAAAATATAACCCCACATGTCGCAACTCATGTCCGGATGATGTCACGATCTGCACATAATCCTATATAATGTCATTTCAGGACAAAATCTAAGACATTGCTCACTTTTACCTAATACATAAATTATATTTGTACAAACATATTCATCTTGTACATGACAATGTATAAAAGAACATAAGATTTACTCAAAAAATCCAACATGATTAAAATATATCGTACAACCACATGGTTTCAATATATACTAACACCTGAATAAACAAGTATCTAATCTCCAAATGAAAGTCATATACATGTACCCATGTACAACTCATCTATGTGATAAATATATACAATATTTCTTTTGTGATAGTTATTTACATAGTCAAAAGAACAAAGAATCAAAATAACAGAATGACCCAAGTACCCAAGTTCCCACTGCCCACATGAAATCCAAGAGGAGGAAGGCTTCAACAACGACCTCGCCCTTGCCATTCTCTTTTGGATCTTAACATGAAAAAATAGAGAAAATAGGTGAGCTTCAAACTAACTCAGTGATTATTCTCTCAAGTAATTCCATAAATGAATTTATAAAAACATGTATGTCATTGAATAATTATTTATAAACAAAAATACATCAATTGAAGATAACATACATGGTTCGAACTAAAACATATGAATTATGCACCAGTTTTTTATAAAATATAAATTATGCACCAGTTCGAACTAAACGATGTCACGTCAGGATAATTTTGTCCAAACTTCCCCTATTTGGCGACAACAACAGAGGACAACCATAATAGAATATTCAATTCCAACCCTTTTACATTTATATTCTTTAGGAACTGAAAGACCATACCCAAAGAGTATTAATTCAAGTAACATTGGCAGAATATTTCCCTGAATAACAAGTAAGTAGAAAGATAATTTACGTCAAGGTATTTAATTTAAAATACCCAAAGCAATCTAATGCACAAAAAACATTTTCATGATTATAGATTTCATGCACATATACCATAAATGCATATATTTCAACAATTCAGTTACGTATATATAAAATGTCACAAATAAAGAACAAATGTGAGAAATACTCACAACCAATCTAAAAGTTATTACATCAAGCTAAACAATTCCCAATTTGATCAATCCTATATCAATGTCGTGAAAAGAACGTGATTAACACAACTTGATCAAATTCAAATCTGCACACACAAATATATGAAGGCTCAATTAAAATTCAAAACTTCCAGCATTCAATTCTTTACTCATAATCCCCCTTAATTCCGCTCTAAGCATATCCAAACCACAAAAAATTTGGATTAGAAGCAATAAATACACTTCTAATAGGTTAGGGTTCCCATTAATACCCATAAGCATGTCAATTCCCTAATTTACAATATTAGCTCTCCAATTACTATAGAATTCATCATTAAAGCACGTAGAACTATTTCAATTCATGGAAATTAAGCTCAAGGTTGCATGGTTAGGGTTTCCAATTTCGAAACCCTAACTCCACACCCAATTTAAGCACATGCATGACATCAAAATCACATTCTCTAGCTAGAAATCACAAATAAATAAATAAAAAAGCAAAGTTAAGGAGAAATTGGGCACGAATTTATACCTTTTGAGTCAAATTCTCTAAATCCTAGCCTAATCTCCCCAATTTTTCATCTCCTATCTTCTCCCCTTCCTCTCAGCTCAAAATGACGAGAATGAGGTGTATTCCCTTTTATACCTTCGTTGGGCCCACAATTTGTGTTTTAAAAAAAATGCCCAAACGCTTCTTCCCAATGGAGCACGTTTCTCCAATTCATGATAAAATGATGCTCTTTGTTTGCGCAAGGAGCGTGCTTCTCCTGCCCATTT
This sequence comes from Paratinospora sagittata, assembly GCA_035771175.1. Classification (NCBI taxonomy): domain Eukaryota; kingdom Viridiplantae; phylum Streptophyta; class Magnoliopsida; order Ranunculales; family Menispermaceae; genus Paratinospora; species Paratinospora sagittata. Next base: position 10,286,014 of record CM069606.1, on the reverse strand, counting down.
CCATAATTTTCACACTTAACACATCTCTAATTTACCTATACACTTCATTAACATATAAAACATGAAAATATATACAAGTACATGCATGTATAATACATATTAAATACCTACATAAGAATCTAGAGTTAGGCAATCTACGTCATCACGGCGTCACGTGATAATTTGGGTCGTTATACACGATAGGTTTGGTTTGGGTTATAGTTTGAAATTTTAAAAATCGATCTAAACCGAACTAAAAGAAAAAATATTATCATTTATTTTTCAATGTCTAATATTTTTTTATGATATAAACACTGTTCTAAAAATTCTATAATTATCTTTTATAATAAAATTTATTTTTAAATTTATTAAATATACATTAGGAAATCTAAGATTATTTCGGATATATTATTTCATAGTTAACTATTTTGATTTATTTAATGTATATAAATTTTAAATTTCAAATTGATCAACCCAAATTGAACCAAACCGATTATGTTCGGTTCAGTTCGATTCAAGTTGGTAATTTAAACTTAATCGATCAACCTAAACAAAACTGAATCCGATTATGTTTGGTTTAAGTTTGATTTTGATTTGAGCATCAAACTGACTCAAATCGAACCGTTGACATCCATAAACATACTTTTATGACACGGGCTACCTGCACACCCACAAGCTCGATGGCCCAACTTGGAGCCATAGAAGGGATAATATCTTATGACATGTGAGAGCATGCCAAAATGAATTTCAACAAAAATAATTTGTGATATTGTGGAGGGGATGCTTAATGCCTCTTAGACAAGTGGCATTACCTGCACTCTCTTGTCTCTCCGTGTGGTCAGCACCGGGTGTTTCTGAGTAGTTAGGCTTACATCCATTCGCGTTAGTTCATCCAAAGTTCCTTATACATGAAGAATTGTTATAGTCTTATGGAGCTTAAACAAAATCATCTCGTCTGTCTCCTCACACCAACCTCTCCGTGATTGGCTCAAAAAATAAAAATAAGAAAAACATAGAGTTGCTTCGGAGCTGATCTTTTTATCGAATACGCTAGTGAGCTCATTTTCCCTCTTATGTGTGAGCAACCGTCTTTTTTGAATTGTCATTCACGCAAGCTCAGTGATGTCTATGTACAGTTGCAAAATAATCTGCTATTGAAGATTAAGCAAGAAGAAATCACACTAATTACTCAAGAACAGAGAGCAAATATTGAAGAACAAAAAAACCCTTTTTCATTATTCTATTGATACTCCTATTCTTCCTTTTTTTTTCTTCTTTCTAAAACATTATCATGTTCCTTTTCTTCTGAGGTTCCTTTACCGTTTGTTCATGTCACAGCTGATATTATTGATAGTTCTATTCCTCCACAACCACATACATTTTTGGATCAGCCTTCATCTTCATCCACAACAGAATTTGTTGTTACTATTTCTTCTTCACCACCAATTAATTCTTCAAATGTTCCTTCTACATCTTCAAATGACGTATGGCTAAATGATTTTGTCTCAACTGTTACGACTCCTATACCTTTGCTAACTGCTAATGACCTTTCAACCCTTGTTTCTCCTCTTTCTTCATCATATACACCAAATACTTTGTCCTACAATACTTCTCCTAATTTTCCTGCATCATATATGACTTTTTTGGCTAATGTGTCACTTATCCAAAAACCAAATTCTTATAAACAAGCTAGTGTTCAAGAAGTTTGGGTTGAAGCTATGAACAGACAGCTAAATGCTTTGAAAGAAAACAATACTTGGTAGTTAACATCCTTACCTGTTGATAAGAAAGCTATTGGGTTTAAGTGGGTTTATAAAGTTAAACTTAACTCTGATGGAAGTGTAGATCGATTTAAACCTAGACTTGTGGAGGGTTATAATTAAGTAGAAGGATATGACTATTTTGATAGTTTTCCACCTGTTGCAAAGTTAGTTACTATTAGAATTTTTTTAGCTATTGCAACTGCTAAATCCTGGCCTATTCATCAATTGGATATCAATAATGCCTTCTTACATGGGTTTTGGATGAGGAAGTGTATATGTTGCCCCCTCGAGGTTATATTCAGGCAAACTTAAGTGTTCTCTATATGGTCTTAAGGAAGCTTATCGCCAATAGAATCACGAGTTTACTACTCAACTACATAATTATGGCTTTCATCAATCTGCTTATGATCATTGTCTCTTTGTTAAACAATCCAGTGACTCCTTTTTAGCTTTGGCGGTCTATGTAGATGATGTTTTGATCACAGGTACTCATGAGACATATATTATTCATGTCAAATAGTTTCTTCATTCTTAGTTCGCTATCAAAGATCTAGGCCATGCTAAATATTTCCTTGGTCTTGAGATTGCTCGATCAGTTGATGATACTTACATTTATCAAAATAAGTATACATTGGATATTCTTAAGGATGTTGATTTATTGGATGCAAAGCCTATTTTTACTCCTCTTCCTAAGGGTCATAAAATCACACTAATTACTCAAGAATAGAGAGCAAATATCGAAGAAGAGAAAAACCCTTTTCATTCTTCTATCATCTATTACAAGCTATTGTACACATATATGTACTAAGTGGGAAAAGTAAAAAATGTCTCTATTTTACCCTCAGCTCAATCCAACTCATCATCCAACCATATACAGTACAACCACTTACTAATCAACTAACTAAAATCTAATTTAGTTAATTAAATAACTAATTAGTAGTTGTACAGTCTAGCTAGCTCATTCTTTTGCTTTTGCTGTCCACTTCGGACAGGCCAAGCATTAGATCCAAACACTCGTAAGCTCGAACTAATTATATATTTACTTAGTCATTCATATAGAACACACAGAAAAATGAACAGATAAAAGAATAAAAATTATAGTGCAATTCAAGTTTACTTAAAATTAAACAAAATATCAAGAGGAAGCACATGGCCGGAATTTGTTTCACCTCTCTAAATAAGTCAAACATGACGTTATCATGTATAAAACAGAAAACACATAAATCACGACATGGTCACGTGTAACCTGACTGACTTATCACGCACAGCTTCCGGGCTCAAGTGGTTCCATCCTGGCGGGTCACGTTTACTTCCATGCCAACTCGATCATTTTGAATGCACGGAGAAAACCTTGAAAAACTACAACGTGCAAGTCACTAGGTCAACATTTAGAAGCCAACTTGCACCGCACCGTATATTAAACAAGAGAAATGGGTGTAAAATTTAACTCCTTATATAATATAATTGTATATCCAAGTGATTCATTCCCCGCTTCGACCAAGTCTAACATCTTATTATAATACAATGTTTCTTTCAATCAAGCCCATAGTTTGGCGTCAAATACGGTTTCCAATAAAGAATTCGACCTTGCGTATTCTAACTTTTAATCATCTTTTATAAAGCTTTTTTAATTAATTGATATTTCAATAAAGTGACTCCTATCATAACTGCTATGGCGTAAATATCTTAAAAGAGTATCTTTGTTACATTGATATTTCTTTTATATATAAATGAATCGTGAACTGTGAACGAGTTAGATTTAAATTTAGAAGAATGCTAAATTGATTACATATATACAATTTAGTGTGACTGCTACTGTAAAACAACCATCTCTTCATATCACGCCACATTAGCAACAATCAATTTAACATTTTTCTTAAAGTTATTGTAACATTTATTTGTAACATTTATGAAATTGAATTTCTCTGCCTTTAATCTTACTTTGTTAATAATTAGTTTCTAAATTTTGTTTATAATAGATAATGATTATAAATCTTTGATTTCGCTCTCAAAATAAAAATAAAAAAAACTTTTGATCTTAAATTTTACACACCAGTTATGTTTTTTGGATCAATGACAAAACTTGATAATAGAATGAAAATGAGACTCGGGCTAGGTTACTCTACCCTCTAGAATCATCAGGATGCATGAAAAAAAAAAATGTAAATAAATATCGCCTTAAGCCTTAGAAGGACTGAAGTTCCCAAGGCTTTCTTAGACGAGGGGTGAGTTATTTTAATTAGCACGCTTGCTCAGCCCCATCCCTCAATGTTTGGTATCATACAAGTCTCCGTTACAGGCTGTACTGTCCTCTACCAACCAACTCAACATCTCCCGTTTGTTTAGTTTTATCTTTTATTATTAATTATAGTTTCTTCTTTAAATTTTTATTACATTGACAGGTTAATCCCTCAAAATGTTTTATTACATATCCAAAGACAAATGTAAATTAAGAAATCATTATTAGAAACTTATATTTTTTACACGTCCTCTGCTATTTTTAGTTTACCCAATCAATAACGTGTGAAATGCACCAGCACCAGCAGTACTAATTATAAAATTATAAAAAAAAATCTTATACAAACCACACACCATAGTCACAAAACACAACCAATATAAGTTATTTTTTACAATTCAAAAACACAAAATATTAAAAAAAATGATTATATTTATACACCATATCGTCTTTACTCTTGTTGCTTGTATTATAAATGTTTAAATTCAAACGGCTAAATTTTGCGAACCACGGTACTTGGGAAATAAAGATACGGGTGCCAGTGGGCACAAACAGTGCAGCACGTGGCGTAAATGCGTAATCGAGGGTCAGAAGGATTGACGGCATTTGTTTAGAGAGAGATGTGATCGCATGTTCGGTGGATTTGGGAAAAAAAGAAATAGTCTCTAATAGTTTCTCTTCCGCGCATCCCTTGCTTACTTGGCTACACGCAACGAAAAATTAATACAAGAGGCGGTTTCTTTCCACAGCAACAACAACAACAACAACTAGAAGTCATCCACGGCGCCACACCCACACAACACACCCTGAACCCGAACAAAAGACACCAGAGACACATAGATATATAGAAAGAAAGGAAGGAAAAGGCAACGAAACAAAGAAAAAGCGCAGAGGCAGGCTTTTGCAGGCGTTGTTGGTTGTTGTTGCTGCTCGGAGCGCTCAACACACGTTTTCTACGGCATATACTTGTTTACTTTCTATCCTCTCTCTTTTTATCTATTCGTTTCTTTTTCTTCTTATTCTTATCTATCTTACTCGCTCTCGCTTTGTTTCTTTTTTATTTCGCATTGAGGAAAAACAGTCGGAGAAGAGGAATGGAATCGCCGGAGTCGTCTTACATTTCTTCGCCGGAGGTCCCGTCGAAGCGACCGGCGGCGAACAAATCCCCCGCTTCAGGTGAGACATCTTTTTCTTGTAATTATGTGCGCGCCAGTGGTTGAGATCTTCGGCCTCGATCTGGTTTTTTAGGTTCGAGGTCGTTGTTTTTTAGATTCTGGAACCCTACATTTTGTCTTCTGTAGACGAGAGATCGGTTTGATTTGTGCAATGGTGCACGCGATTTGTTTCTGCCGAGTCATGTAGTTATTTTTATTTTATTTTATTTTTTGTTGTCGATCTAATTTTGCCGAACTTGTGAAATGTGCGTGGTTAGTGACTTGAATCGGCATTTGAACTTGAAGAATGAATGTAAGCTTGTTAGAATTTTGCCTTTTTTTTTGCAATGTCGGAGAAGATTTGTGGACTTTAATGGAAAGAACTGGTTTTTTTTTTTTTTTTTTGTCATTCTTTGAGGATTTTAACTTGAATTCGTAGAGATTTGATGGTGGAATTGAAGCCATGCGTTGTCCAGCTTTGCATGTGGATTTCGGTTCAGCAGCATTTGATTTATGGATCCAGGGGGTTTTATTTCTAGTTGATTGAGTGGAACTCGGTGGCCTTTTTGTTGCAATCGTGATTGTAATGTGGTCTTTTAAATTTAGGGTTCATATTATAGTTTGATCATGAGGTGCAAAGGCCTTCCACATCCATATATGTTTCAAATCACACAATTTTTTTTTTTAATATCAGAAACGAATGGGTTACCTTCAATAGATGATATAAGCAATTTTTTTTTTTCAGGTAAAATTCTTATTCCAGGTATTTGTTCTGGTTATAGATTTTGCATCTGAACATTCAACAAAAAAAAAAAAAAAAAACTTTTTAAGGGTCTTATTTGAATTGTCTAATTTTGTCGTGGTTGTTTGAGCTGAAGTTTTCATATGTCTTGATAAGTTATTTGAGTTTATGTTAGCGGCAGATCTTCATTCTAAATTGTTCATTCTTATTAATTACTCAGGGCTGAACCTTTTTACTGGTGATTATTGAAGAGGCATTAACACTCCCATTCTTCATATGTTTTCAGCCCTGTGTATTGGAGCTATTGATCATTACTGTTCAAAATTTTACTTAAATTCTGAAGTCAATCTTATTCACCACATACTCTCTTTTCTGCTTCTCAAAAGTCCCACATTTGCAAAGCTTAGATATTTTCACCTTCTTTAAGTCCGGATTGAGTCATCTTTCCTTGTATATGTTTCTTGGTTCACTAAAGTTCCATTGTACCATTTCATTGATGGGCTTTTGATGTAGCACCGAAATGAAGAAAGAAAGAAATAAGAAGAAATTAGAAGAAGAAAGAGATATAAACAAAAATATTTTATTTAATTCATATCAACCCATCTGTTACAATCCTATTAGTGCTATTTATAAAAACTTAGATAAAGAATTAGATTCCTAATAAAATTCCTAATCGAGTAGAACTAGTATCCTAATCCTATCAAATAAATAACAAGACTCCTACTAAAAATAAGCAACTAAAGTCCTACAAATATTAAATAATTAAAATTCAAAAAAATAAGCAAATAAGATCCTAATAAAATATATTCATCAATTAATCTTCATTAGCTTTACTATCAGCTCATAAATGTTTGAAGTCATATGCATATCTGGAATCCTGTTTACCATAGTGTTGGTTCTGTTTTATTTCGGTAATTTTTATGCGAATTGGGATGGCATTTCATAGTGTTTAAAGAGCGAGGAATGGTTGGCATTCAAGTTGGGGATTTTCCTTTTTTCTCATGGAGTCATGGGAAACATAGTGTAACTATTATTTTGTTAGAGAGTTCTGGCAGCGTTCAATGAAAGTGTGGATGCAAAGGTGCTAACAAGAGAAGTAATTATGAATTTTGGTGATTTGAACTTTCTCACTTTATATTTTGTGTTGTAGGGGATATTATGTTGCTTATGATTTTGAGGTTTAGCATCATCCTTTGTGGTTGTCGGGGATCTTGGTGGGAGATGTGCATTGCCTTTTTTTTTTTTTTTTTTTTGTGAAAGGTTGCATTGCTAGTTGTTTCTGCTAGACGAAAGTTTTTTTAATTATTTAATGCCTTGGTGGCTGATTGTTGGTGACATCTGATTTCTATTTATGGATTTAAGGTTCTTCCGTTGCAATGGCCATATCTATTTTGGGTGTTTCACCTTTTTGCCAAAGGGGGGTCATAGTGAGTCAGTGACTAGGTGTGGGTGATAATAATTTGCTAAAGACATTGGTCTTTACCAAGAAGTTGTGGTGTGTTGAAAGGAGAGCTAGAGGCTAGGCCATTTAATGTCTGATATTGTAATGGTTACAAGCTAGGGAAAGATCTATTGCTTAAGTTTCTAATCAAATAGTGGGCATAAGCATTTGACCATTATTTAGACAATTGTTGAAGTAGATATCTTTATCAAGAGTCCGTTGGATCTTGAGATTTTTTATGTATCGGGGTTTGATGAAGCCTCTTTTTTTTTTTCTTTTGGGGGGGGGGGGGGGTGGGGGTGGTGGTGGGCTGGGAAAGCCATTGGTTAGATACTTAGATGCCACATTGCAAGAGTTAGAATTCTGGGCTTTGCTGATGACATTGTACTTGATATGCGGTGAATGCCTCTAATGGTATATTATGAAAGAAATCTCTCAGTTTTAGAAAATTTAGTCCATGAGCACATAAGACTTTCAGCCTCTGCTGTCATTGTAGGTTTGTCATTTGCTCTTCCTTCCTTTTTATTTTTTTATTTTTTTATTTAAATTTGTTTACCTCCAACCTTGGACTTCATAAAAATGATGAGAAGCCCCAAATCTATATCCCCTTTGTGCATCTTAGTTTGCAAACAATGAAAGAACTGCAATATGAAGTCCATTAATCTTTGATACAACCTAGATATTCTTATTGAGTGCGCATTTTCGAGTGATTTGATATGGAAATGGAATAACAAATGTGCATGAATTCACATGTTGCAACCAATAGTGGGTTGGTTCAGTGGTTAGGAGCAAGTGCCCCCAACCCTGAGGTGGAGAGTTCGAGTGAGACTCATGCCACCCATCAATATGTTGGCCAACGGTGTCCAAGGGCGTTTGTGGCCTTGCCCCGGAGGAACTAGTAGGAAAAATCCTGATATCCGCCAACCTCAAAAAAAAAAGAAAAAAAAAAGAAAAAAAAAAGAATCCACATGTTGCAATAATCAAGAAAATGTATCTTCAATGGAGCAAGATGTTAGTAGTGTTGTCAAAGTGCGAAGGTGACAACTAGATGCTTTGGTAAGGTGGTGCCTACATGTTGCCTAAGTGTTTTATATATTAGTGGGTGCCAGATACTTATCATGTAGCATGCAACTTTAGTGAGGGAAAATGATGCATAAATGTAACCATCTTTGAACACTTTTTTTTTTTCTCTTAAAATATGTTTTGTCATATCTTGATAAATGGAAGAGAGTGCATATAATTTGTAGTTTAAGTGCATATAAATGCTTAACATTAATTCAAACTAGGAATTTATCACTAACAAATGCATATTTTTGTCAGAGGACAAAGAGAAGACCACATACATTAGGTTTCTTGTATCAAATGCGGCAGCTGGTTCTGTCATTGGCAAGGGTGGCTCAACAATCACTGATTTCCAATCACAATCTGGAGCAAGGATCCAGTTGTCACGCAATCAAGAATTTTTTCCTGGAACATCTGACAGGATAATCATGATATCAGGAGAATTTAGCGATGTACTTAAGGCAACGGAACTTGTTCTTGCCAAACTGCTTAGTGAGGTAATTTAGAACATAACTGTCATTCTTATCTATTGGCGGGCATTCTTTTTCCCTTTTAATATCATAAGTTAACATTCTTTTTCTCTCTTAATATCATAATTTGAAATTCTATTCTTGGCTAAAATTGGACAGATTCATGTGGAAGATGGTGATGATGTTGATCTTAGATCAAAAGTGAGGCTAATTGTGCCAAATAGTTCTTGTGGTGGTGTAATTGGGAAGGGAGGAGCCACAATAAAGTAATATATATTTATCTTCTCTTGCTTTGTTTTTGATATTTTATGTGACAAGATTCTCAATAATGAAGAAAGTTCCCTTTTGTTTCTTTGCAAAAAAAAAAAAAAAAAAAAAAAAAAAAACTCCCTTGAAGTGGTTTTTTTTTTCTGTCAATAGGGTTTCCCGGCCATGAGAAGGTCTTATGTCAAATATGATATAAACCTTCACTTGGGCCATTTTCCCAATGCCTCTAATGGGTTGCAAACTAGGGAAAATGTTTACTTTTCAACATCTGTTTTCTTTTGTGGAGGAAGTAGAAGTGTTAAGTAAATTACAAACATCTGGTCTTCACTCATCACAACTATTCTTATCTTTTTATAGGGGTTGAACCTTTTCTTCGATGGTTTGACACATGGAGTGCAAGCCATCAGGTCTTGAGTTTAAACCCCACCATTACCTATCAAAAAGGAAAAAAAATCATATATCTTTCTGTCTTTGATCAGGTCCTTTATTGAAGATTCTCAAGCTGGCATCAAAATATCACCTCAGGACCATAATTATATTGGGTTGAATGACAGACTGGTGACTTTAACAGGGTCTTTAGACGAACAAATGCGGGCAATCTTCTTGATATTGTCAAAGCTGATGGAGGACAGCCACTACTCACAATCTATGGGTGGTCCATTTTCATATGCAGGTGCAATTCCATCATCATCATCATCATCATCATCATGACTATTAGTATATTACTATCTGATGTTGAACATATATGGCGATGTTTCACTTGATACTGCATCTTTCTCACCTCTTGCATTTTAATTTAAGGAACCCATTGTCTTTATTATTGGAAGAATGGCTGGTAGCTTTGGATGGAAGCTCCCCTCAATTCTATGGTGAATTTATGAAATACTGTAGTCGGTTTCAAAGAAATTTGCTTTGTTACCTACATGTAACAATGGGTTTCTACACCAAGAGTTTTGAGAGGGTCAATGACTCAATATGTTGTTCTGAGGTTAGAATGGGTTTCTACACCAATTGTTGCATACAATGGTTTTAATTTATGGTGGGGGATGGTTTGGGCAATGTTGCACACTCTGGGAAGTGATGCAAGGTCTCTTCTTTTTTACCACCTCCAGCCAGCCTCCAAAGGTAGTTAAATGCTTGCCATCAGGCAAGGCCTCATGAACTCCCACACTATAGAGGAACATTAGGGTATTGTTTTCACAGGTAATCATGCTATTTATTAGTTTGGAGGTGTGGTAATGCTGGCTAATTGGGCTAATTGATCGTGTTTCTATTAGGGTCTGTTTGATAAGTGAGAAATTGTATCTTGAGAAAATAAAATATTTTCTTTAGAAAATAAGAAAGTTGTGTGTTTGATTTTCCAACATATTTTTGAGAAAAATTTTCTCAACCCTTTTATTTTCTCACCAAATTTTCCCACCTATAGAGATGAGAAAATATAACTTCGCACAAGAGAATTTTCAATGCTATTGATAACGTCAATGTTTCTATTCAATGGAACATTTTTTTTCCATTTTCTTGTTAGTGTAAAAAAATAGTTTCTCATGCACAATCAAACAATCATGATAAAATTCTTTACAAAATGTTATTATTTCTATAAATTTGCTGCCCTGTGTATACTTACAACTCCTCCATTTTGCATAATTGCGGCCAAGTGCTTGGATTTGTAGAAATTTATTTTTCTCTACTAGGAAAGGGATTTAGTGGTGTACCAAACAGGAATATTTGTCATATTTGTGATGATATAGTGATATGCTTCAATGAGGAATTGAAGAGTGAAGACAATGATGAAAGATTTTTTGAGGAATGGTTGAGATGATAATCACATTTGTCATTTTGGTAGGTTGAGAGGAAGTGTGCATGTCCAAGGAACTTCATAGGTTTGCTATGAGAAAGGAAATGACTCTATATTCCTTCTGGAAGTTGCTCACGTCTTGAACTTTGGGGGGTTTGTACTTTCTAGTCTTAGGAAATTTTTTGACTTTTTTCTTCTATAAAAATCTAGGTTGGGACAATTAGGTGGTTTGAACCACGTCATGGCTCATTAGGTTTATAATACTAAAGAGATAGCATTGAATATTTTATGGGACTTTGCTAGAGGTTGATCATCTAAAGTCAGATGCTAGGAGGAATGTTTCTCTAGAGCTTTGTAAATTATAGGATCGCCAATAGGTTATTTTCCCAATCGACACATTCAATATGAAATCCACTTAGCAAGCCTTTTCCCAATTATATGGGGTCGGGTCCACATGAATTCACTTCCTCTACTCCATTCTATCAAGGGCTAGGCCGAAATTTATATTACAAGTAGTTATATCTTTTTTAGTTATCTTTGCCATGTTATTTTAGGTCTTCCTTTCCTTTCCTTCTATAATTACTATTGATTGTTTAGAGGTCATTCTTACTAATTGATGCATCCAATGGTCTTCCGTCTTCGTTGCATGTATCTAAACCACCTTAATTGGATGTTTCTCGTTTTGTCTCCAATTGGGGATATTCCTACCATTCTCAAATATGTTCATTTATATTGCTGCAAGAACGAAATTTCCTTTTCTCTTTTCCTCCCTTTTCATGTCTTTTTGTCTGTTTTAGGAATTTTTTATTGGCTGTTGAGATGGTTTTCTTTCTTGTGCAAGAAAGAATGGGGTTATCACTTGGGTGGTTGTAACAAAAGAAGATGGGGGGGAGGGGGGAGAAGTTAGACGAGTGTGAGGATACAAAATGGAATGACCCCATGCGATCACATTAAACTTGAATATGCCACTTTCCTTACAGGTAACATGTCACATGAAGGGGCCATACTGTTTTGCGTGCCGTATAGGGGTACCTTACCTCTGGAACTTGAAACACATCATTGAGATTAGATTGTCAATTCTGTCATTTGTCTCCTTCACGATTTCATTGATTAGATCCAGTCTTCAATTATGTGCCTCTTTGATAGTTTTGACGCAGTTTTCAGATCTCTTGATGAGATTTTAAGGGCCTGTTTGGTTTAGCATCCAAAATCAGTTTCTGAAAACAAAATTATCAAGAACTGTTTTTATAATACTTTTTTCAGAAAAAATAGAAAACAACTATTTTTTTTTGTTTTTCTTGTTTTCTTCACAAGTCTTAGAGTTGAATTTAAAAATAGTTTCTGAAATTTTCAAAAACAACCTGATCAAGCATGTATTCAAGGAATCTTTTTTTTTTTTCAAAAACAGGAAACTGTTTTTGAATTGTATACCAAATGAGGCCTAAGGGTTCTCTTTGAGATGTTCAATATATGGTTCTATTGATTTCAAATTCATTCAGGGAAGCATTGATGTTTAGATCTCTTTGAAGTGAGGTCAAATAATCAATTCTATGGTTTCACAAACACAAAGGTTGAGGGTGATCCTCAACTAGTTTAGATTCATCCAATGAATCCGAATCTTTTTCTTCCCCTGCTTTGGGTTTAAACAACCAATGGCATAGTTTTTAATCATGGTGAACATTATGATTGAATTTTATTTTTGATCAGATTCAGATGGTTCAATTGATAATAGATTAGTAATGAATCTGAGTACCAAGCAACTGGTTTATGGTTCTTAATTATTGTGAACAAAATGGTTGAATTCAATAGGATAATGTGCACAATGTTTAGAGCTGGGATCCAAGTGTTACCCTAATGATTTGTTATTCGAAAACTACCTTTTCCTGTTCTATTGCCCATGTGGTAGGGAGAAATGAATGCATTCAAACCGGTGAAATTGACTAATTCAGTTCAATTTTAAATAATTTTAATTGGTTATTCATTATATTGGATTTGAAAAATTATAAACCAATTAAATTTGACCAATTGTTGTTTTCAGGAGTTAAAAAGTGACGAAATCTTGTTTTTTAAGTGTTTTAAAAATGTCATTTGGCTTTTCAGGATTGATTGAAATGTTCTATATGAATCTATGCTACACATCACACTCCACTGAGTTTTTCTTCATTTCAAGCCACCTAAGATTGGTTGAAATATGAGCCATAGTTTGTTAATATACATTTGAAAACATATTGATGTATGCTTGAGGATAAAATACAAATTGGTTGGATTGAATTGGTTAGTAAATAAATAGTTTGGTTTGAACTGCTGAACACCCAACTTTAGATGATGTGGAAGAGGAAGAAGAAATCATATTGTTGTTTTGGAGCTTTTAGGCAAAAAAAAGGCTCAGTGGTTTTATGTGTTAGATTGTTTCCTGAAAGTCAGGTGGTGCCTTTTACCTCTGTTATGTTTGAGTAAAATAATACAATGTTTCTTGAAGCATAGGCTAGTGGTGTCATTTGTCTTGCTCTCCCCGCCCCTCCTACTCCTCTCTACCTCTTTTTTCTCTTGTTTTTTTATTTTATTTTATTGTTTGTTAATAGGTAAGTTGTGGGGTTTAAACTCATCACTTCAAACTTGCACATCTTATGTCAAACAATTGAGCTGAGGGGCTCAATCCCACTTTATTGTTGTTACTTGTAACTTGGACCTTCTCTTGTATTATTGTACAACAAAGGATCAGTGCATTGCTTTTACTATTAGTTAGTTCTAAACATGACTTCATCCAGAAACCTTCCCAAAAAAAAGAAAAGAAAAAAGAGAGACTTCCTCCATAAAGGGTTTGTATAATATTTTCTTGCTGTTTGATATCCAACACTTCTTTCAGGAGTAATAGTCTTCTTATTCTTACAGTTGCTGGTAGACTCTTTAGCAAATCCAAATTGTTGCTCAATTAGTTTTAGGTCTGGTGTGTAGGCTTCATGTGCGGTTGTTTCACTGAGATTTGCTAGCAGGTGCTGCCTGGTACATAGAATGTGAGAGATTGTTGGAACATATTGGTGGGGGAGCTTTTCATTCTTTTGTTTCCATCAACGATATTTCATTGCACAATAGAAACATGCTGCTGTACTTTTTAATTTTTTTTTAAATGATTTTATGGATAGCAGATGCTCCATTATTTTCTAATCAGCAAACTTGAAAGTCTTAAAACTTTTTTATCCCCCAAAAGGTTAATTTATTAGACCTTTTACTGTTCAACCAACTTGTGACTGAAGTTAGGTAAATAGAATGATCGATGATTTGTTCTTTTCCTTATGCACTTTGTAGAGATTGTATGTAGGTTTTCCTCCGATGCAGGTATTATATTTCTGAAACTTTGGATGAATGCTATTAATCATATCAATGTTTAAGGAACTGTTTAGTTTCACCTGAAGATTTTGCAGGAGGAATAAAACTTTGGTACAGGAAAGATGTTATGTTAGTTTTTAAATTTTTCAGTTTTCTATTACCAGCATCTGACAGTGATGTTGTGTTATCATTTCTGTCCTTTCATGCTTTATACCTGTGAGTCCGTGACTCATGAATTGAATATCACACACCAATTGCTACAAATCTGATGTGGAGGCTGCCACATCAGATTTGTAATTGTATTAAAGAATTTGACTGTATTAAATTAATAAATCTGATGTGCCAAGTGATTTGTAGCAATTAGTATGCTATTTTCAATCCCCCTAGCATTACTCTATTTTTTTTTTTTTTGGAGTTCCTCCTGATACTATGAGAAAAGAACATTTGTAAAGCATTTGCCACATTTCATATGCTAACTGATATTCTTCTTCTTGTTATTCATGCTTTCTATTTTTCTGCAAATTGAAATTTTAGGTGTTAACATGTCCGGTTTTCCTGGTTTTCCGTATGGATGTTTGGTTCCTTCTGTTGGGGCAGTAGCATATAATGCAATAAACTATGGACCAAATGGCTCAGGAGGAAGATTTCAGAGTAACAAGGTCCTTTCCTTTCTTATTTGCTCTTTGTATTGCAAACTTATAGTTCCTGATTTGATTGAAGCTTTTTTAGGTCATTGTCATTTTGATTTGGCATATTGTGATGAGACCAGCTTATACAGCATGCTAACATTTTTTCTTTGGTGATATCATGTTGAAATTTCTTTAGATTCAACTTCAGTGCTAATTGCTTTTAGAATAAAGTAAACTCTTTTAAAAAACAAGGGACATAATTTCCTAAATATCACTGCCACTGTCTCTCTTGATTTCGTTTGTTGACCCTCAGTAGGCTAGTGTTATGCACTCTCATGATAGAAGTGTTGAATGTCGAGCAATTGAACTATGCATTTTGTCAATTTATCCAAATTGAGGAAATTATCTGATGCATTTTAACTGCCACTCACTTTTAATCTGTGAATGATGCAAAGGAGAAGAGGAAAATGCTAGAAATCTGGGGTTTAAGTTGATAACCATGTAAAAGTAAAATAATGAAGAAAAGAAATACAACTTATATAGCTGTCTAAACAAGGAAAACTCCTATAGTACCCCTAATAATACATTCTGAAACATATGACTCAATCATACTTGTCTGAATTAACCATGAAAGCGGGTAAAATATATTTGTTAATCTTCAATACCAACCAGTGGCGAAGCTAGGATTTCGTATTAAGGGGGGCAAAAAAACAAAATTTTCTCGAACACAACTATATAAGAAAAAATTATTTGTACAATACAAGATATGTTAATGAGCACTTACATATATATAAAAAAATCTAATAGCATCCATAAACATTTTTTCATTAAAAAAATAAAATTACAATTGCTCTCCATGAGTTTTCATGCCTTGGTAGCGTTGCATGATAATTTCATTGTTAATGCTATTAAATACATCTTTTTCAATACATGTGATCAAACAGTCAGACATCCATTGATCTCCCATCTTATTACACAAAGATGAAATCGGGATAAATAGAAACTATCTATAATTGGTTTCTTAGCAAATATTTTAAAGATTAGACTAGTTTTACACTTAATCATGCTTATTATAAGTTGTTAGAGATTTTAATTTAAGGTCATCAATCTAGTCAATTTCCTAATTTGAATAATTATACAAGTGTACAAATAATAACTTCTTGGTTTTAAATATAGAATGATGGTCAGTAAAATACACTTTTAGTAATAATAATGTTCTTATTTTATTTAAAATGTATTCAAATATATTTTATTTATATCCATTGTAATCATACAGCCTCGCTACACATAATTCAGAGACCCATAATTTGTCTTCTTATAACAAATCGTATTCCAGAACAACTCTTCTCGCTACGACTTCCCCTAACACGTGGTGGTGGCCTTAG
Source organism: Paratinospora sagittata (assembly GCA_035771175.1). Lineage (NCBI taxonomy): Eukaryota > Viridiplantae > Streptophyta > Magnoliopsida > Ranunculales > Menispermaceae > Paratinospora > Paratinospora sagittata. The sequence continues at coordinate 10,269,764 of CM069606.1, read as the reverse complement.
GGTTGACCGTACAAACATTGTTGTCAGAACGCTGGAGACGTGGCGCACAGTTGGTGGTCTCTCTCTAATACTATTTTTTTTTTTTTTTTTTCAAAAAAGTAAGGGGTGCAATTGCCCCCCTACACAAAACGTGGCTTTGCCACTGGTACCAACCTTTCCCTGGGCTATGAGTATGGAATGTAATGAATTTTCAAGTGGTTTTCTTGTTGAAGAACTAGTTAGCAACAGAAATAAACTCACTCTAAAATGTCTAATCTGGAAGTTATGAGTCATGCCCAAAAGCTTTAATAAATAGATATGAATTTTTTATACTGATGTACCAAAATATATCAAACATAATTGCTTATGTTTGTTTGTGGATTGAGGCACTGCACTCAATAATTTATATTGGATTGAATACAATTATTTGCAAGAATCACGCATATCTCTTTTCTCATAACATTTGAATCATGAATCATATGGAGTCTACACATTATTGTTTTTTTAATATTGTTATCAATCAAGTATTCACTCGGGGATATTATTGTAAAATTCAAATATATTTTTTTCCTTTGAAACAAGTTATGAACAACACACACACACACTCATTCTAGTAAAAGTGCACGTGCGTTGCATGTAATCAAGTTTATTAATGAAGTTTCTTTAAGAAAAATGAAATACATTAGAATGAAATAAAGCAATGTATATGCTCCGTTTTCAACATTGCAGTTAGAAAATATTTTTTTGATATTTTTTTACATATTATTGATATCATCTTTATTTGTTGCGGAATGTTAATTATCATTGAAAATTTGAAAATTTAAATTATAGGAAATATGATGGTCAGAATTAATTAATTTTCAAAAATAAGTTACTCTACTTTATTCATAGATCATATATTCATTTTTTATTCTTGTTCTTATGAGTTTCTTGGAGAGATAAAGAAAGGTTTTCTTGATGAAGGAAAAAAAGAAAAGAAAACTAAAGGGTTTGAAGAGTCGTGGCTAAAAAGAAAAGAGAGAATTTTTAGGAAAAGTGGAAAACATGTTTAAACCGACTGGGGAGAAGTTGGTTATATTTTAAATTCTGTTTTTGGAAGTTTATCTAAAATATAACTTTTTTACTGCTTAATTACTATTATACCCATCAATATTTATCTGTGGAATTTGGGGCTGAGCAAAAAACCTAACCACTTGCAAAAGTCAACCGATCTTATCTCACTTATGTCGATTATACATATAACTAAGGTAAAACTTTATTATTGTAGTTACCCTTGCATTACTATACAAGGGTACCTAATAACTTAATTATGTTATGGTTTGTATATTAAATACAAACCCGTTCTCTTGATTGACCTGATCCGATTACCTGGTCGGTTGGGTAAACAAATATCCTAATATACTTTTGGGACAATTTCGAGTGAAGATGTCAGGTTGATTTTTGTGTCTAACCAGACCTGGCTTTGCTCGTGCACACCTCTAATTTTAACAATATATTGGCTACAATTGAAAATTCCCTATCAGTAAAACTGATGCAATGTGTTAAGAGTTGGAGTTTTTGGAAACTTTACTAATTTTAGTAAATTTACTATTTTCGATAATATATTGTTTTTAACAAGTTTTCAATTTTTAGTAAATTTTCTATTTTTGGTAAATTTTCGATTTTTAGTAATTTTATTTTTAGTAATTTTATTGAATTAGGAAACTAGTATTCTTGTTGAATGAGGAAACTAATATTTTTGTTGAATTAGGAAATTAGTGTGTTAGGAGTATATAAATCATTGTAAGCCTTAAGGCAAAACAATTCAGTTTAGTTTTTTCAGAAGAAGAATTATAGTTTTCTTGAGGTTTAATTCCTTGATTGTCTATTCCTTTGGTATTCCTTAGAATCAACAGATTAGAGATCTTGATTGGCTCTTCCTCCAGTATTCCTTAAAATCAATGGATTAGAGATTTGCGAAATCATTTTCTAGATTCAGCGCCCTACATAAAAAACTCCCATATATCGCGATCTAGGCTTATTCAACATTCATCTTTAAAGGATGTTCCCCTTCCAATATTTTTCTCTTAGAGCTTCTCTCATTCCTTTTATTGAGCACAATGATGTGAATTAAGGTTTGATGAGTTCTAATATGCAATGCCAAGCAGTTTTGCTTTCTCGATTTGAGAAGTGCATTGTTGGAACTCGGTTGGAATGCCAAGCGACTCTAGATTTAGGGGAGTGCCCAAGTGGTAAGGCACTGGGTTTTTATCCCATGATTTGGAGGTTCGAATCCTTTTATACTAGAGTGTCTGATCTTGTCAAAGGAAAAATTGTTCTATTTAACTTAATAATACCAATCTTTTGTTTAATAGTGTAATATTGAATATTTTTTAAAGTGTGATCCTTTTCCTGATTTCTAATGAGTAATGATTTAGGAAAGAATTATAGCTTTCCTCCACTCTTTCTCACAAACTCTTATAGGGTTAATATAATAATTCAAGTAATTTAACCAATATCCATTCCACAGTTTCCTCCATGTCTCCTATTTTTGGGTTTACTTTACATTTGATTTCTCCCGGTGTTGTCAAGGCCATGACTAATCCATCGCCTAGGCCATACTTAAGGCAGACCACGGGGCACATAAAAAATTAGTAAAAGTTTAAATGGGTCATTATAAATATATAAAGTGTATAGCTTGAACATTTGTATTCTTATATGTGTGATCGTATAGCTTGAACATTTGCATAACTTTCAATTCTAGTAATATACTTATATTTCCATCTAACTCAACTCAACTCAACTAAGCCTTTTTCCAACTATGTGGGGTCGACATTGTACTTATATTTCCATTATTCAAGTCATATCTTTATCTTTTTTCTTATTTTCTAATTTTTATTTTCTATAAATATTATTATTATGCTGCAAATATTTCTCTTTTTATCATGTACTATGACATCAAATATGATTCTTTATATTATTATACTTTCATTATATGCCAACTTGTCTTATTTTTCAATGTTTTTCTAATTTTTAATTTGTGGACACAAGATTGATGAGTGCAAAATATAATTAAACTTTTTTTTGATACAATATACTTCTATATTATGGAGCATGTACATAATTATATATATAAGGTTTATATGTTCAAAACTAATTAATTATTTATTTAGGGAGCTATAAATAAATATAGTTTGCAATGCGCAAGCACCACCTCTCCTGAATGGGACCAATCGCCTATAAATCGCTTTGATGCCTTGACAACACCAATTTCTCCATTTTATCCTTTTTTAATCTTAAATTTTTACTCTTTTCTACCCTTTTCCTATTTTCAAACAAGCAAGTTTTTTTAACTCTTCTACTCATATCAAAATTTTATGAAAAGAATATTAATATTAGTAATATTCTATTATTTAAAATTTTATTTTTAACTGAAAATCTGATTCTTGTTATTTAGTATCTAATAAAAATCACGCATGTACACTGGTATGTATATATATACACACACATAGAGTGTTTTGGGGTACAATATGTTCATGTTGAGGTTAGAGGACAGAGTTAGAAATGCATTTTAAAAGTTTATAATGACCTCAAATGGCAATAAGTTGCAGGGAAGTTGATTTACATGGTTTGGCCATGTGAGCGTGTACGGTCTAGATTGGTACTAAGTCTAGGATCTAGCTTAATGATGCTCATATTTGAACACTTTGATCTTGACCTTAGTGGTTTCTAGAATCTAGAAGATGCTGATCATTGAAGGAAGCTTTGGACTTCGAAGGTTTTTGTTAGAAGTCTTTATATCATGCACCAAAGAGAGCAAGTGAACTGTTTGCTATGCTAGAAACTTAGCCTCACACAGAGGGCACTCTGATAATGCTCAGGTAGCATCTTCAGAAGCTTGCTAGCAGGGAATCCCGAGCATTATGTTATGAATATGTTTATAAATTATTTTCCATAAATCTGAATGATATTTTGTGTAATTTCCTAGTTTTCCATTATTTGGAATGACAGATGCTGCTGAGAGATACATGCCCCACTTTTTCTGTTGAATGTTTGGTTATTTCTTTGTTGGTAACATGGTTAAGAGTAAGGGGCTGTTTGGTGCATGGGATGGGATGGGATAGGACTATTTTTAGTCCTAATTCTATGTTTGGTAGTTGTTTAGGATGGGATAATTTTTATCCCATAAACTTTTTTATCCAACCACAGTGGGATAAAATAGTGATGGCTCAAAGGGTGGGATTATTTTATCCCACCCGTTTTTTCTTCTTCTTCTTCTTCCATTGTTGCAATTTTTTTTTTTTTGATTCAGGTTTTGCAGCAATCGCAAAACCTGCAACCTTTTTTTTTTTTTTTTTTTTTTCTGATTCAGCTTCTTCTTATTCTTCATTTCGCAAAATCTGGGTTTTGCTTTATTTAATTTTTTTAATTTTATATAATTTAATTTTTTTAATTTAATTAAAAAAGATTTAATTATTTTTTGGTTTCAATCCCAAACACCACCACCAAACACAGGATTACTCTATATCCTATCCAATCCTATCCAATCCCATAAAAATAATTCCATCCTATCCCGCGCACCAAACGGGCCCTAAATGTATAATCAACATGCACTGAAGCATCAAGACCGTAATACTAGCATCAATCTGTTTGTTTATAGTTGATTGATATTCAGAGAACTTTGACAAGTTGATTAATGTGCCAATTGTTATGTTGATATATGATATTATTAATAGTACTCAGGATGATAATCAAGCATTGAGCTTTAGAACCATGATTGCTATTACTTTCAATTGGATTAACTGTTCCTTTTTCTTTGTTGGTTTTAGTATTCTGCTATTTTTTGGTTGGTTTTTATTTAATCAAGTTTGCTATATTGCATGTCATCATAGTTTTTGCATCAGACTTCTCTCTATGGAGCTGGCCTGATGGAGCTTGTATGAAAGGCTGTACTATACTGTATCTCCATATTATCTCGATGTAACTCCATATTCCCCATTGTAACGGGGTTTACGCATTAACCAATCTGTTGATTTTTATTTATTATTATTATTATTATTTTTTCTAGTTGTATTTTGGAATAAGCTTAACAAGTAAGCTGATGAAGAAAACCATAAAAGCTTAACAAGTAAGCTGATGAAGAAAACCATAAGGTCAATACAATTGCTATATTTGTTGATTGCCTGGAGTCATAAAATATTGTTGCTTGTTGCTAGATTTTCTTAATCTAAAGATGTACACTTCACCGTCTTTGGCTTATAAAGGCACTCCTGAATTTGCTATATTTTCTTAATCCTATATTTAGGCTTCAACATCATTGACTTACAATGGAAACTATATACTGTCTCTTGTTAGTTCTCTGCAGAGTATTCATCCATAATAGGTATTGCCTTTTTTCTCATTATAACCATAGCATAACTAACTGCTATGCTGAGTATATTTGCTTATCTTTAAACACAGCCTATCTTAAGACAACGAGGAGGTATGGTCTAGATAGCTAATTCAGCGTAATACTTTGTCGGATAAATTATAACATGAATCTACTAAATGAAGCAGATTCATATAGCTGACCCCTTGTAGTTGAAAAAAGGCATAGTTGACTATAGGGTTGGATTGCCTAAGTCTTTGAGAAGGAGCTAGGTGGCAGGCATGTAATTGGATCGCTTGCTCAAAGTTTAATGGGGGGTTTTTGGTGTCGGATTGGTGGAGGAATTGGCCTGATTGTGTCTAGTGTTGGCCGGGTTAGTGCTTTGCGCTCAGCTGGAGTTGTTTGGGGTTGGGCTGTTTTGGTCTTTTGTCTTTGTGTTTGTTTTCTGGTGCTGTATGGTGCATTTTTTATGCCCTGTTTATAATGAGAGGAATTGCTATTATTCTACAAGTTCTCTGTCATAAAAATCAAATAATACCTCGAAAGTAATTATGTAATGCTTTAAGCCTTGCTATCAATGGAAAAGGTGCCCAATCCAGTGAGCAGCTGTTCTATTGAGTCAGCTATGACAGTGTAGTGTAATTGTACAGAAATTAATGTTACTGTTCAAGTTTCTATTTTTAAAACAAATCACACGAGTAAAGCAGTTATGATATGCTTTAAGCCATGCCATCTTTGCAAATAAGTCTGTAGCCAGTAGAGAAACTGGCTGTTCTCCAGCATATAACTATAGCAGCCTATGATGTAATGTTTTTTTACAATTATGATTGCATTCAGAGGCTCTGTATTGGTTATATTATCATCTTTTAAAACGATGTTGGAGCTTATGATCTTTGAAATTGCCTAATAACTACTCTATAAGGAACTATGTAATCTGATGAAAATGGACATAATAAATTTTGGTTATATTTCATCCTGTGATATAACTCTAGCGTTTGTTCATGGTCTCCTTAGATTCTCTATTCATGTTTTGTGTAGAGAAAACTAGATGAATGCCACATTTTGTCTGTAGTGTGCATATCAGTTCTGTGCAACAAGATATTCTTCTTTGTGTTTATCTATTTGACCTGGAAAAAATAAAAAAAAATCTTAGAATTGCTGTATTTTCCTTTTGTGTCCATGTGATGGATCTTAGGATGATCGAAGCAACTCGATGACAATTGGTGTTGCTGACGAGCATATTGGAGTTGTCGTTGGTCGTGGTGGAAGAAGCATAATGGAGATAAGCCAGGTAAAATAGCTACAATTATTTATTTTATTTACTTATTTATTTTTCCCATTTGTTTCTATTGTGTGATGTGAAGCAACTTACAGGAGTCTTTCTTTGGAGACTGGTTTTTAAGAAATTCTTTTGCTTTAACTACAGGTTAGTGGGGCAAGGATAAAGATTTCGGACCGTGGTGATTTCATGTCTGGTACATCTGATAGGTATTGCGTAGGACTCCCTACTAGGATTATTATGCTTATGATTGGTCATATATATAGTGGGAACGGTGCCTATCTAACTTTCTGCTGTTTATCAGGAAAGTCACAATCACAGGATCACAGGCTGCGATACGTGCAGCTGAGTCTATGATTATGCAGAAGGTTGCCTCTGCTTCTGAGAGGTAATCAATGTTTCCTTCTTGGCTCTACCATTTTTTGGTCTAAACAAAATTTTCCATTCTGAATTTTTTTTTTGGTTAATTTTTGCGGACCACGGGCCTCTTTTATTGATGTATTTATTTGTGTTACTCTATATCTGATAATAAACTAGGGACATCTGAAGTAGATGCTGAGGAAAGGAGATACGGGTTGTTTCAAGGGGTGGGAAGCCTCCTTGAAAATGTCAGAGGGTCAAAGATTTTATGGTTCTAACAAACACAGGTTAGAAGCGGCTGTTGTAACTTCTTGACCCATCTAATTATTATTGCCATGAGCGCCCCCTCTTGTATACCATTTATGCTTATAAATTTTGAGCACCATTTCAGATATATAGTCCTTAACAGATCATGTTGAGGGTGGATTACTTGAGGCATCTTCTGTTTGAGGTCTAATCTCATATAAATTAATTGATGTAGATTTTTATATAATTTGAATAGATTATCTCTTGGCTCTACACCCATGTGGACTTTAGAAGTTCTTACATACCTGGTTACTGGATGATGCCTTGATTTATTCCGTTATTTCTTGTAAGAAACACCAAGTTTTGCTGGCTTGATGTATTAAAATTAGCGTTTAAGGGATAATTATCTGAGACATGTTTGCTAGTCAAAAAAATATTCAGCTCCATTGCAGTTCAAATAATGTAAGGTAAACAGTTTTGATAGATGTGTAAAGAGTAGTTTACTTGCACGCACTGTTTTATCTTATCGTCCAAAATTACCTTTCTCCTTCTTCCTCTTGTTGTTAGAGGCCCCGTTCTTCTTTTTATAATGGGTTTATTCAAATGTGTACCAAGTGGTCTTTTTCCTTTGGGTTTTGGTTTAGTCAAGGTGCACCAGCCACGGGAACTCTCGTCTCCTGAAGTCTGGTTTGCTCGGTAGAAAACATTTTTACTGCTCTGCCATTTTAATTATAGGACTGGAGAAGAGCTCAATTGATGGGGACAAATTACTTGTTTTTCAAACTCTAGCATCCAAGAACAAGGAAGAAACCTCGTAGAAAATGTTTATTAGCTGTAGATTGCCTTGGTATCAGCCCTTCGCACTCTAGCACCATGTTATCAGAAATTACTTGAGGCTTGGTCGCGATATTAAGGATTCTGTTTACCGTGTGAGAAGAGGTGCATTGCATTTCTTTGAAAAGAAATGTTTTTATGACTCAAAATCATTACCATAATAATGTGATGTATGATGAGATGACTGTTTTTTTTTTTTTTTCTCTTATGATGTGGCGATACACACGGAAGCTTTGGTATAGTTTTAGGTATATATATATATATATATATATTTTGGATACAATATAATTTGAAAAAGTAAAACTTATAAAATAATTTATTATTATTTCAGTCTTTTTTTTTAATAAAATTTGGAAAACTCTCAATTTTATATTTAATGAAACAAATACTTATTCTTTGTTTTAATTTTTTTGGATAGCGATTAGGCAAATCACAAACCGAGTAAGTTCTTATAGCAAAGATTAGCGGACCCCTTTATCTAGCATATCATTCAAACAACAGTTCGACTTTTCTGCTCAATAGCTTAAAAATTTGTAAATCTCATTTGTGGATAATATGTGAGCTAGATATATAACGAGGAAAAAGATACTTGATAAAATAAAATAAACAAGCAAATGCTTGTGAGGAGGTTAGAACATGCATGAGACCTTAGAATAATAAAGTTCTGAAACCACATTTGAAGCTATTTGACCAAAAAGCTAAAAGCTATAGTTTATTAGTAAATGCTCAATTATATATACATAAGAACCTGTCAGGGTATAGGCTCAATAACGAAATTTTTTGTCGTTAAAAGTAAAAAATTCTGTAGTGCTTGGAGACACCACAGAGAGTTTGAGAAGTTAAGTTATAAGTTGCAAAAAACAAATTACTATTTCGGCAACGTCCGAACGTTCAACGCATGACAGAACCGTTCAGACGCATATATATATATATATATATATATATATGTATTATGGGCTTATAAGATTAGAATGTACCACTGTGCATTATAATTGGATTCACACATATACACTACTTATATCTTACGTTGTCATATACAACTCGCGAGAAGGATGGATAAACGTGACCATGGATATGCTTGCATGCACATAATTATATATATATACAAACTTTTGTAACATGGATGTGTGTATAGAAATCTGTATTGTATATATATACACGTGCAGATTTTGAGAAGAGTATAATATGCATGAAGAATGTGGCCATCTTATTAATCACAATACTAGCTAGTACATATAATAGGCATTTTTATGGTATGATATGATGATTTATATCATATGTGTGTGTAGGGGTGTACATGGGTTGAGTTGGATCGGGTTAAAGCCAAAATCTAACTCAATACAAACAGTTCGGGTTGGTAATTTTGAAACCTAACTTAACCCAATTTATCCTTAAACTCAAACAGTTCAGATTCGGTTTGGGTTGGGTCGCTTCATCGGGTTGGATATAGCCAAAATTCTTATTTGTAACAAAAAAAATACAGCTTGTTTAGCCAAAAAAAAAAAAAAAAAAGCCAAAAGTTTTTGAGATATTTCATCAACATAAAAAAAAAAAGAAACAATTTAAGCAAATCCTATACTAAGAAAGCAAATTTACAGAATATTAATCATTAAGAAAATCAATTAGAAAACAAGAATTCTTCAAGAATTTTAACACACAAAAGCAAAGGGCTAATCCTAATAATTTAACAATACTTTAATATTTTTAACACACAATCAACCAGTTTGGGAAGCATGCAAATAATAAATGATCAATGCATAATAGTTGAGCAATATAAACCATTATACCTTTCCAAAAAGGTCTAGGGTTTTGACACTTATGTTCGGTTCGGGTCGGGTTATTCGATTTTTTATGAGCTCAACCCATTACCCAACCCAAATAACCAATCTAATCCAACCCAACAGTTCGGTCGGGTTAATGAACACCCCTATGTGTGTGTGTGTGTGTGCATATATATAGTACCTGTTTGTACGTGTGTGTGTGTGTGTGTGTGTATATATGCATGAGTTTATGTTAATGTCACACATGGATTTGATGCATATATAATGGTATATTAATGCATCATTGAACTGTACTTAATCAGGCATCCATTAAAATCCACTAAACCCAAAATTATAGGTGATAGGCAAAGGCTCAACAATGTGTATCAAGCTGACTAATACTCCCCCTCATATGCACTCTTATCCTATACATGAAGAGCCCGAAAATCGAGCACATACAAATACCAACAACAAGACTTGAGTCTAAGACCTCTTGCAAAACTAAGGCTTTGATACCATGTTGAAAACCACTTCACCCAATCAAAGTTATAGTTTAAAGGTAGAGGCTCAACAATGTATGTCAAGCCACTATTGATGCTCCCCCTAACATATAGTCTCATCCTGCACATAGAGCAGAGAGAGTGTCGAGTGACTCTAGCTCTAATGTTGAAGGTGAGTGTTAATTATAACTTGATATTCATTGATGGGGCCTCTATCTATTAGTTATAACTTTTAAGTTTAGTGGTTTTTATCATGATATCAGAACAAGTGTATGAAAGGGATGGATCGGGTTTGGATCTCTAGCTCTACATAAAGGGAGAGTGCTCAGGGACTTCCGTTGAGGGGTACAATTATGATGTGCAAGGTATAAGTCGTGGACAATCCTCTCCTTGCAAGTCATTTTTCAAGGATGAGTTGCCTCCATAGGTTTTGTCAACATCAACACATAATTTATTGGATTGATGTTTCTATCTATGTTTGGTATGCCTACTAATAATTCCAATATATTGGCATGTTTAAACAAAAATTAGATTTTATTAGTGTGGAGTAAGTATTCAAATTTTACACTGCTAGCTACTTAATAGTCTCATCTCACATAATTTCATACATCAATAGCAAAGAGATGAAAACACAAAAAGAAACCCAAAGAAATTAAAGAGTGAAAAATTATCTAATTATCTACAAATATATATGATATTGAAGCAGGGTGATCAGGTCAGGTACCTTGTAATTTTATCTTTCCAGGGTACGGGGATGTTCTTGCTTATTATTCATGGGGAAATTTCCTACTGGAGCATGCCCAAAGAACAAAGCTACATGACCCATAAGCTTGTCTTTCCTAGAGAAAGTAGTCCCACATGAACACTGCCACTTAAGCTCACCACAGTGCTTCTCATGTGTCCTCAGATCTGAAAGCACCGAGAACTGTTTCTGGTTGCACCTATTGCACACATACATCTTGGGGCAATGGCTCCTCTTATAGTGATTCTTCACGCATATCATGGATTTCAATGGCTGGAATTTGGCGTGCTTTCTGTTCCACCTGCACCCTTCTTGTGGGCATGAATACTTTCTCATTGGCAATTTCTTCAAGTGGTTGTCTTCTAATTCTGAATTGCTAGTACTCATGCTATTAACATTATTCTTCTTCATTGGGTTGCTTAGAGCAGCTTTAGACTTGTATTCATCTCCATGAGCTCTCATGTGCATCCTTAGATTCGCGTCTCGTTTGAACCCTTTACCGCATACTTGGCAATAATGGGTGTATTTTGCCAATAGATCATTTGCATTCAGCTCAATTATATCACAATTATTATCATTATTCCATGGTGAATACCCAAGTAATTCTTCATCATTTCCTATTGCATTTGGTACTTCAATATCCCTCATCTCTTCCACTACTTGGTCCTCATCACCAGTATTAATGTTTCTCTTTGATCTGCTACTGTTGCTTTGATCAATGATGTTAGTGCAACCAATATTACTGTTATCCTTATAACTGGAAAAACAATGTAGAGAGCTCTGATCACCATCAAATAAGCCTCTAATATTCCCTTCTTCTCCTACTACATTGACATGATCACTAGGAACCTTAATTATATGTTGCTCATGAAACGGATTGGTGGGATCGTTATTATTATTAGCATTATTTGTAGCAGAAGAAGAAGAAGAAGCACCTAAAGCCAATTGTTGGCAAGTGAACATCATGGAAGAAGCAGTCATTATGATCCCTTGAATAAGAGTACCCATTCCAGCAATAGCAAGAGATTGATCCTGTTGGTCTTGATGATTTGGAGACGCCACAACGATGGTGGCCAGGGTTTGCACTTGTTGAACCTTGTCTTTAAGAACTGAGAGGCTATAAAGCAGTGCACCCGAATGAGACGGCTCAACGATATCAGCATCCGTGTGGTGGGGCTCGAACGCTGCAGCCTCATCTGCCATAGTACTACCATATCCTTGAAGCCCCTGCAAGTGTGAGCAATTCTGGAAACATGAAGTTGCCTCAGAAATCATCTTTCTTGTTTAATTTTTTTCTTCAAAGTTTACCTATCTTCCCTTAACTTTTGAACTCCTAGATCTCTTCAAGCTATATAGTCTCATGTTGCAATATCAATCTCTGCAGTGCCAATCAATGCATGGTAGATTTGAGAGAAAGATCAGAGAGAGAGAGAGGAAGCCAAGTCAACCTTTGAGCTTAAATGCAATATCCCCACTTAAAGCCTCCCTCATATCTTACCAAACCCGTATGAAACAGCCCTTTGAGTAGACCAGAGGTTTAAGATTTTGTAAGAAAGATATTATATATATATATGTTCTGTTTCATCGTTTACTTCTTAGCAATTTTTTTTTTCTTTTGTAGAATTTAGTATTTAGCTACATGTTCAGTCTTCTCCATGGCCCATCTCTTCAAATGGATCAACAGAAGACAGAGCTTCTTAAATCTTAATTATGTATATATTATAATAGAAACAACTCATCAGCCTATACCATTAGTTGTTAGTTTGTCTTTTTTTCTGAGCATTTTATAGAGATTGGTACCCTCTCAACGGAACAATTAATTGCCTAGCTTGATACCCATTTGCATATATATATATAATACACTTATTGGCTGTTTTGCAATGTAGAATTTCACAACAAGTGGCCTAATTGCTGATTTATATGTATTCTAAGATTGGAATCAAGTTAGATTATGAATGGGAAGTTAAGGCACTGTTAGAGAACAAGGATCTGTGGTCGCCCATTTGGGGCCAATAAATTATTTATTTAGATGTTCTTATACCTCCAGGTAGGATACCCTTATAATACTTAAAAAGAACTATTATTGTTGTTGCTATTATTACTATTATTATTACTAGTTCTAAAATGATATTAAAAGTTATAAAAAAAGAAATAATAATAAAAGAAGGGGTTAAAGTTACCAAAATAAATAAATAAAAAGGGCTAAAAGTTTTTTAAAAAATAAAAGGGACTGAAAATAACAAAAAAATAATAATTCTTCAAATAAGCTTATATTTATTATCATTATTAAAAAAAAAATTAGCGCTTTATTACCAAATTATCGATAAATGTAATCTTTTATATAAATTTATTAGACAGTTTTATATTAAAAAGTAGTGGATATTTTAAAAATTTATAATAAAAATAATACACGATAAACAGTTAAAAGGAGTTTTAACCTTATAAATAATATAAATTTTTTTGTTATATATTTAATATAGTTGACTTAGGTGGAAAGTTTGACAGATTCATCAAACGGGAAAGAATTATTATGAATGGATGACAAAAGATAATTTGGCGATAGTGGTTGCTACAACCACCCCCCAAGGGGTCGTGAAGACTCTGATTGAGGCAGACGAATGGGGTTTGATTCCTGGCCGTTCTCTCAGCGTGGGGTCTCCCCATGGATTAGTTGGAGTGGAGAGGGGTGGGGCCCTTAAATCTGGATACAACTTAATTACGGTCGTGAGCAGCAGACACAAGAATTCTAAGATCACCGACTACTATAAACAATTGATAAAAGTGAAATAAACAAATTTATTTATAAACAATTTGTGAAGTATCATTTTTATTTTTTATTTTTTATTTTTTTTGGGAGGAAACAAGAAAATATTTGATAGATAAATGCGAAATAGAACCTACAAACGAGTACATGTACTCACGGAAAACGGCAGAAAGGGAATAGAGCTACAAAGCAAAAGGAGGGAAGCTAGCCGAGACACAACATAGCATACAGAGACAGCGCTTGTATTAACTACGCAAAACCCAGTTTCTATGCCAATCCAAAGTAGAGAAAATTTTGAGACGGAGGCCTAATAAGATGTTTATATAATCCATGTTTGTTTTGGAAATACATAATTACTCATTCTAACTCCTTAGGTTTCTGTTTTTCTTCAACAAATTGTTATTCATTATTAACTCAAATGATTAATATAGCTTGAGGGCCTATATCTCAACTAATACCGATATAGTATTCCCATCTAAGTACTACTAGGCCTATATCTAGAGCTCCCTGATCAAGTGCAGAATTTTACTCTAAAAGCTCACTCGACCATACCCGGATCCATTTCCGCTTCCATAACCATACCCATATCCACTACTGCTAACTGACCCATAACCCTACCCACCACCACCCCTCCACCCGACCCATACCCTGAACCACTCCCTGACCCATAACCCGAACCTTAACCCGACCTGGACCCAATGCCTGGCCAACCAATTCCACCGTGACCTCCACCACCGCCACAGCCTCCTCTGCCATAGATGGAAGTTCTAGCAGCAGAGGAGAGCCCAACTAAGAGCATCACCATCAATGCCACACCTATCACCCTCAAGCTAGCCATTTTAAAATCTCAAATGGGTTAAATTTCCTGAACGAGAGATACTAATTAAGCCAGTGTGAGTTAAAGAGTTATAGAGACCTATACGCATACATACATACATATATATATATATATATATATGGATGCTATTGAGGACCACTTTTTCTAGCAGCTTCTTCCGCTGCTGTGTTGCAAAAAGATTGTGCGATGGTGCGCTACATAGCTGGGTGGGGTTGGTGGCTGCTGGCTGCTGGCTGTATGTAGTAGTTAACCTGTTGTCCCCATATGCATATGCCCTGCTTCAACCACCAAGGTTGATCCCAAGGTTCAAGCTGTTTACTCAGGTGATCCCCTGATGATATTGCTCTTTCAAACTGCTTCACTTCATCCCGTAGCCAGACAAGTTGCCCAAACTTATTTCATTTCCTGTGGGTGAAAAATCAAACGGATGTAACTTCCTATAAGCTATACATTCATGCACTTGATATTTGGCACTTAATGTGTTCAAGGGTTTCAGTAGGTTCCGTTTTTTATAAAATACCAACCCTACCCGATCAAGTCTGGGCAAATTTCAAATTGAGTAATTTGATAAAAATTAAACTCAAATATTATATTAAAATAGCTTAGATAAATTGATTTTATTGAAAAGTGAATTTATATTATATAATCTAGTGACATCTAATGTCAAAATAAAGGAAAGAAAACATACTCAAAAAAATAAAAAAAAAATCATTTTCTTAATTTAACAAAAAAAAGTTCACTATACTATCATTTAATTTATATATTTATTTATTTCATTATTGGACCGACGTATCTACGTAGTTGTGAGAACTAACAAGAACAAGAGGCCTTAAATTTTAGTAAGATGACTTTTGTTATGGGCTTCAAGTCATGAGGCCCACCAAATGGTACAACCTCTAAAACTAATCAAAGGATATTAACTACGTAATTACAGGTAACTAAAAGTCAAAACCTTTACGTTCATTAAATAAAAATATTTATTCGTCTTAATGTGCTGTATTTCATGTGATTTGTATGTGTGTACTTGTAATTTTTATTTTATTTTTAGTTAAAATAGTATTTTTCTTAAATGTATCACTTTGGTTGGTTGGTTCCACTACCTTCGCTTAACCATTTGATGGATTGAACAGCTGTGTAATGAAAATAAATTATGATGTCCTTTTTGATACATTCAGACCGGTGTATATATATATATATAATCAGGGATATCTAGGCCACATAATGCTACATTAATTATGTAGAACTTGTGATGTCAACCGTATTATCTTTTTGAATGAAGCTCGTTAAGTCTTTGGGTCTAATTGTAGAATTGAATATGCGGTGTTGTGAGTCATTCAATGTCTCGTTTTCTATTGTCCACTAATAATTTTTTTTTTAAAAAAATTGCATTACCCTAACATTAAAAAAAGAAAAAAAAACAGGAAAAGATTTTTATCAAATCACAGTAAATATGTAATTCTAAATGAGGTATTTTATACTAAAGAACATCTCTAATAACTTAGGTTGTATTTAGATCGTGATCTGAAAACTAGAATACAACTCAAAATATAAATATTCAAAAATAATATTTTATTATTTTTGAAAAATAACATGTTTAATTTCTTTGTAAATTTCAGAAAACTTTTTTTTTTTAATTTTAACCAATTAAACGCGTTTTATTGTGTTTTTAAAATTTTGAATATAAAAAATTGTATCTGAATTATAAATCAAAAGACATTGGTAACATTCTAAAATTTCAATTCAATGGCGTTTTGGATTTAATTAAATATACCTAGCCTTGTAATTAAAACAAATACGGGAAAGACGTATTATTTAATTAAATATACCATTAGTAATTCGCAATTGAGCAAAGCAAGTAATTAAAGTGGGAGATGATGATGCTGAACCAACAAGCCGCTTAGCATCTCAAAACCTGGAATTGCTGCTTAATTGTCTGAAAACTAGGCTGTCTGAACCGAGTAGCTAGAGCCTGCATGAAAACTAGACTGATAGGTTTCGGTACCACTCCCACCATTTTAAACCTGGGAACTCAGCTTTTTCCCTCACTTCCCATTAATTCAAACTCTCTTCTTTACTTTTTTACTACCCACGTAGACCCATTCGTTTTGTGACACTGGTTCTCTACAATTCCTGCATGCAAGGGACGTGTGAACTAACTACATATATGAAACGGATGAAGAAAGAAGAAGAAATTATTAAGGTGCTACATTTTTCAATTTAACGTTAAAAGTAGGATTAATTGTGGGGGAAAAGCCGTTATGCTTTGTTACCCAACTAATTCTTGTTTAGAAACAATTTTAAAATTCTTTGGATCATCTTAGAGAATGGCATCTATTGATTCTCTGGATGATGAAAAGAACTTAAAGCATGTAAATATGTCAACTGAGTTTGTGTTTGAATTATTGTAACACTACCCATTAAAAATAAACGGAATGTAACATTTCTATTAATTCTCTTATCTTATTCAAAAATGGGTAATGACTAGGGGTGTATATATTCATCATCATTTCTATAAATTAAGTTTAAGAGTAGCTTGACTAGGGGTGTATATATATATATATATATATATTCTCAAAAAATAGAAATCTCATCTTTTAAAACTTAAATAGTAGTTTAATAAGTTAGATACATAATAATCCAACATATTTTTATTACTAATATAAACTTAAATAGTAGTTATTAAGTTTTAAAAAAATTTGGGTTATTTAATAAGGGTCAACCCGACCAACCTAATTGACCCGACCCGATCTCATCGGGTCAGGTGGGTTAGGGGACAAAAATCCGACCTGATTTCACCCTTAGTTATAACGAAGGGATACGTATGGTTGCTAAGCATAATTAGTATACTCATAATGTATCTAAGTCCTTAATAAGATCATTCAAAAGTTATATGCATAAGATGACTATAAGAATGATTTAAGGGACTTAGATGTATAATTATGACAATTGATGAGCTTACAATTAAGTCTTTGTAACATCACCCTTAAAGTCATTTTATATACCTATCTCTAGGAAGATCTAAGAGACTTAAATGCATAATTACGACAATTGAGTTTACAACTAAGTTTTACCCTTAAAAAATATTTCTAATTTCTTTATAAGTAATGAAACATATAACAATTTTATTTTACATCATATTGTTTAAGGCCTCTGATTGTACTTAAAGATTTGATCATATGTCAATAATAAAGATCACTAAATTAATTTCCTTTTAAGTTTTTATTTAATTCTTCTATGAGTTTTTATTTAATTCTAATTGAACTTTTTATGAGTAATACGGTGCAAATTAACATTTTTCATGTAATTAAAGAAGGTGGGGTGTACTGGGGAGTACCGAGTACGTGCCGGATGTATATATACTTGATAGATAGAATAATGTATAGAAGTGACGGCGAACCTGTCAAAACGGTCAACAGAAAACCGTCGACGTCAAAGTGCCTTTTCTAATAATTTAAAAGTGGGGTCTCCGAGGACGCTGACCGTAGTACGCTCTAGCGCCCCCCTGCCCGTACTCTTCGGTCAGCATGTCGGGTACACCGTTTTTGGGTCGCCATCGAATCCGGGCAGCTTTGCCCCAAATCTCTAATCTCATCTCCACCAAGTTTGACCCTTCAAACTCCATGTCACGTGTTTCCATTTCCTCAATTTAAATATACGCTTTATTTTTATTTTTATTTTCTAACTGTCAGGTGGAATACTTCACTGCTTTGAACGATCTCTCAGGTCCGGATTGCCTTAAATCTCGCACGTGATCTCCCCCCCTTACCAAATTTACCCCTGCTTTTTTCTTTCCTTTCATTTTTAAATTCTTTTTAAGGAATTCCATGAGTAAGAATGTGTATAAAATTAGATTAGCATTCCTTTTTTATTAATTGTGTAAAATGAAAGGGCATTTTAGGAAAGTAAGTTATGAGGGGTAAATGTGGAAGAAGATACTTTGAGGCTTTGAGCGGCGAGATCCCGTTTTTATAGGTTACGTAGCCCAGCGATTTTTAGTTGCAACGTTTTGTCTCAACATACTTATTATTATATCTCTCGATTATCGTTTTACTACTCAATCCAAGGAAACTATTCCGTAGACTCCACTGCAACTAATAAAGTTACAACGATTCTCCACGTGGTCATTTAATTTCCTTCACTGTAATACTTCTTTTATTAAATAAAAAAGTTTGTTTTTATATATGCAAGTGCATACAATAAATATAATCGCAGTAATAATGAAGGGAGTAATGAACTTTTAACTGCTTAGATGGACATTAATTTTTCCTATACTTCGTATAAAAATAGAAGTCAAATGACAACCATAAAAACACTAACATGCAAAAATTAACATTGAATTATAATTATTGTTAAAATGTTTAATTTTCGAATGTGACAGTAGGTTGGTTCTTTTTAAGTACATTTATTAATGCATATTGTAATTTTTTAAATTGACAATAAAAGAAATTATAAAACATTACAGTTTAACACATTGGCCCAAATAATACCGAAATTACTATAATAAAGCATAGGTTGAAGAGCTAGATTCTATGATATCTTTTGCTAATCTTAAATGTGTATTTTTTTTTTTGAATTCTATGACTAATTTATTTTAATCATTGACTCTTCTTAGTTTTTGTGGTAGTTTAAAAGTATACAAATATCATAAACACCTTTATTATGTGACATATTTGTGTTTAATCTATATATATTTAGATGTGACAAATGAGTTCACCATTGTGTTGGATAAATATACGTATCTTCATCGTTAAAATGCACCACAAGGTTTGGTATGCCAATTTTGGCACTTATATTCATCCTCTAAAATGCATATTGATGAGAAAATAAAGGGGTTAAAAAAAAATTCTTGATAAAATATTGACAATCAAACGTATAGCTGTTCTATTTTCTTGAGAAAATAATAATTTTCTCAGTGATCAAACAGGACCTTTATGTAAAATATTGTTAGAGTTTGATGATTTAATACATGGATCACATTTTCTATTAATTTAAATATCAAATTGGCATTAAAATAAAATACCTTAGGTGATGTAGCTGATTTTAATGGTTTATTAGCCCTGCAACAGGTATAATGATCAATACTAAAATATCTGGATTGAGTTTTATTTTCAAATGTTTTTTTTTTTTTAGTGCTGACACAAGGTCAGATGACACTAGCACTAAGCCCAGATGAAGTTGAAACCTTTCAGTTGAGAGAAATTCCGAAGGCGGAGCAAAGGGACTCGAATGAGAAACATACAAATCAACTATCATGGTCCCATTTTTATTTTTATTAGGAGAGAAAAAACTCTTACTTATTTACAAATAAAAATAATTAAGTATTATATATGAATTGATATTATTTAGTATATAAATATAGCATCCTTGTACTTATACGCAAATGACATATATTCTATAGAGATAAATTATAATCTTCTATATGAATAGTTATTAAAATCCCTTCAAATTAGCTTTTATTGAGGGGAAATCTTTGGATTAATCAAAAGGATCTATAGAAAATAACTAATAAGAAATATATAAAATTCCTAGTTTTAATTTTTTATGGTATTGCAAAATAAACTTTTAAATATAATAATTACTGTAAATTTAATAAGTATATCGTGTTTAAGAACAATCGCTTAAATGTTATATATAGGATCTATTATTTCAACAATACAGAGAATTCAAATCTCAATTCTATACATAACGAGAAAAAACAAATATGCACTTGCGTGGGAAAAAAGGTCACATCTTTTCCACGAGAAAACAAATAGAAACTTGCCTTTCCCCCGCCCAAAAAAAACAAAAAAAAAAAACAAATAGAAACTTATCAAAAGTATATCTCGGAGAGCAACTAGATAGACATGGACTATTTACATTCCATCCCACCTATTTTATATAATTTTTTAAATATCTCACTAAAATCATTAAAATGATATTTTTTTCTAAAATTTTAACATAAAAAGGTCAGTCATGGTCAGCCGACCCTTTGTACAGGAGGGTCGACTGTGGCCTACCGACCTTCTTTTATAAGGGCCGGTCATGTCCAACCAATCCTCTTTATTTTATTTTTTTTTAATTTATAATTTCATATATTATATTATATTAAAATATATTTTATGATAATTTTTTCATGTTAACACTCGGTCCGAGTTCATTTAGGTGGTGGAGTATCATATCTCATTCGTACCCCACACAAAAGTAACGAGTGAAAAACAGTGCCTCCCGATCTAAATTATGTATATAATTATGTTAGTAATTAAAATGCAGATATTTCGTTAACCGATATATTTAACCGCTCTCTTTTATTTCCGAAACAAAATCCTCAAAAGGACAGCTCCAGTAAATAAAGAGATTTACAAGGGCACTTCAGTAATCTCAAGCATCCGAAAAATTATTCCCTTTTAAGTATCTCTCTGTCCTTTATTTCTGAGTGTGTCTCTCCCGTTAATACTACTTCAACTTCTTATTCTTCTTCTCCTTCTTCTCTGCAACAACAAAAACACCTTTAATGGCGAGCACCATTAAAAAGGTCGATAAGCTGCGTCCAGTAGTGCAACTGAAACAAGTAATGAAGCGCTGGAAATCGATGAACCTCGGCCGTCGATCCGTCGTCTCGAAATCCGACGACTCAGATTCCGACTCCGAGTCCGGCTCGTCTTCCGGCTCAACAGGCCGGCGCACTCCGTCCGGTTTCTTCGCGGTTTACGTCGGACCGCAGCGCCGGCGGTTCGTGATTCCGACGCGGTTCCTCAACTTGCCGATCTTCGTGTCGCTTCTGAAGAAATCAGAGGAAGAATTCGGGTACCAGTCGAACGGAGGTCTGGTATTGCTGTGCGATGTCGAGTTTTTTAAAGGGGTTTTGAAGGTTTTGGAGAAGGATGAACAGAGGTTTCGGAGAATGGAGTTTGATGAGTTCTTGACGATGTTTAGTGAGGTTGGTGAAGGGCTCGATTCTTCTTCTTGCAAAGAAGGCGCTTTGTTCGCTCCTCTTTTGCAGAATGCTAGGGTTTAATAATGTCCGTTTTTTTTTTTTCTAGGGTTCGTTCTTTTATTACGATGGGCTCTTTTATTTTATTTTTTTGTGGGGTTTCCATCCTTTTAAAGAAAAGGATACCATGTAGAGGACGGAACTCAATTAGCTACACTTTTTTTCCTTTGAAATTTTCTTGAACCATCCATGAACCCAGTGCTTAGTAAAATGGGTGTCAATGAGATGTCTTTAACTTAGGGTTTTAAGTTCTGCATCACCTTGTTTGAAGAAGAACTATGATGCTGTAGATGATGATGACAAATTTTAATGACAATTTTATATTCTAATTTCAGATTATTAGACCCATTTTCTTCTGTCCCTGTTTTTTTTTTTTTTTTGCATAGTTTCTTCTTCTTCTTCTTCTCTTGAACAGAGCAAGCAGCAGGGAAATAATAAAAAGTCTAAGATTTGTACTTGTAAATTCTAAGCAAACACGCAGTTTTATGAATTAAGTACGAGAGGGATTTGATTTGAATAATTTTATTAATTAAATCTTAATGTAGGTTGGTTTGTTGTATAATTTTATTTAAAATCTACGTTAGTTAACCTTAAAACTTTCTATAGATTTTATCAGCCAGTCAGGCTTAATTTGCTCCACTGGAAAAGGTTGTTGTGAAAAAAGAACATCATCTGTGTACGGAACCTTTTGAAATGTAGAATAGTGATTTTTAGTGCGCAAAAAATTGATTCTAATAGAAATGGTTGGCTTATTGGCAAAGTTGAGTGTATCGATTTAATTAATATTAATTTATTGAGAAGGAACAAAACACTTGTCATAGTCTTCATTGGATTCCAGCCTCGTCCTTTGTCTTGATTCTTCCTAATGAATGCTATTTTCTCAAATCTTACTTCCTCTTTGTTGAAAATGTTTGCTTTTATGTTTGATGGGTAACAAACTTTTCTCACCGTTAATTTGATGGCACATACTTAAAATAACTTCGACTAAAATAGTTACCAAACGTATAACTACTTGCAACTTAGTCCTTGATCAAGAGAAATAGGAGACCCAGTGCTATGTATCTGCCTTCATATAGTTAAAAAAAGGCTTAAACTAACAGGATGTAGAAGTGATAGAGCTCGTACACATGATCAATGAAGACATAAGTTTGAATCTCATCGTTAGGTGGGGTGGATGTAGTATTTGTTCAGGAAAAAAAAATCCTTTGTGCCTGTATATTATGTGTGGGGGCAACTACACATCAATTGGACACTCTCTCTCCTCATTGGAGCTTGCCCTTAGAATTAGTCGATGCATGTAAGTTGGCCCGAATATCACAATTTATTGGAAAAAAGAAAAAAGAAAAGAAAAGACTTGGTTAAGTTGAATTAAATTGAAATGCGTTGAATTAAAATTAAGGGATGCTAATTGAACCACAAAAAAACCCTATTTATACTACAAAAAATTACCAATTTTAATTTTCAATAATACCCTTATGTGATTATACCAAAATGCCCCATTTTTTTTTCACAATTTGAAAAGTTTTTTTTTTTTTAATTTCTTCGTCGTAGGGTTTGGTCTTTCGTGACCGAACCAAATGTTTTAGATTCGATCGCACAAGACCGAACTAAATGTAATTTTTTTTAACTGTTCAGTCGGAGATGACAGAACTTAAAACAATAAGTTCGGTATCACAGGTCCAAACCAATTGCGATTCTTTCTCACCCGTGCCAGTTTCCTCCCACTTTCGGCGACGTTTTTCGCGAACAAAAACACAAAAACATTCGATTTCATGTAATCTAAATACTAAATATGATAATAATAAAAAATCTTTTATCGATTTAGTGATTTTTTCGTTAAAGAAGAGATTATAACAATAAAGTAAAAGATTTTTGTAATGATTTAGGGTTTTGAGCATTGAAAATTTGAAAAAAATGGAGAGAGAGTTGAAGAGGGTGTTTTAAAAATGGATGAAAAATGGGAGAAAATGAGAAGAGTGTTTTGAAAAGTTTAATGTGATAAATATATTAATTTTTTATATTTTGTGATAGAAATAGAACGCGGGAGAAATAAGATTTTTTTGTGATTTAAATAGTTGCCCTCTTAAAATTACTTATTTGATTGATCATGAGAGAAATGTTAAAAATTGACTGAAGATTTTTTTCCCACCCCATACATGAAAAAAATTATGTTGGGAAAGACATGACAACTCCTTTAGGCTACATTTGGTTTAAGAATTGGATACAATTTTTTGTATCTAAAATTTTGAAAAATACAAAAAACACGTTTCGTTCATTGAAATTTGAAAATAATTTTTCAAAATTTACAAAGAAAACAAATTATTTTCAAGAAATTATAAAATATTATTTTCTAAATTTTTATTTTTTAAGTTGTATTCTATTTTTTAGATTACTAACCAAACCCTGCCTTAACAATCAAATACTAAAATTTATAATAATAATAATAATAATTATTTTTTTAAAATTCTCAGTTTCTAAAATATTAAATACACAATTTTTTTTTCTTTTTTTTTTTTACAAGAAAATACACAATTAGTAGTACTATTGCAACAACTAAATAATGATTCTTCCACCACATTTGTTCTCTCTTGCCTTCCAATTTTCTTCTCTCCATTTCTAGATTCTTGCTTTTGGTGAGTGACTTCTGTTTGATTTTGCAACATGTATTGTCCGGCCCTCTTCGTTGTTTGTACTGATTTGACGTTACAAAGTCGTTGGCACTGTTGGTTCACGTTTTATCTCTCGTCTGTTCAAATTGTAATTGTTCTTTAGTGTGTGTCCTCTCTCTTTTTAATTTGTTCTTTCTTGTTGCTAATATGCCAAAAATCTAATTACCCAATCCTTGCACATACATATAATCTTTTGGAAAATAATATATATGTTTTTTTTTTTGGTAATTAACTCTGTTGTGGGCATTTTAAGAGTAGTCCCACATCAAGTCATCATATTTAGTAGTCCTAACTGTTCACATTTATAATAACATTGTTTTTCTTTTCTCATTTTGATAATAAAGTTATCATGTTTACCTTGTTTTTTGTCAATTTATATTATATTATATTAAATTGCATGCATATAAGATAAATAAGATGACCACATAGTTGTAAATATGAGGTAGCTTTAATAATATGCATCCGATTTTTTTTACTTAAAGTCGAGAGTTCAATTATCTTTTATTATAAATAAATAAATATTTTTTAATTTTTAATAAAAATGAGAATGATACCATAATAATTTATTTGCATGGTTCTACCGATTTGGACAAGTTATTGTGTTTACTTAAAAAAAAAAAAAAAAACTTTTAAAAGGTAGATAAAGAAACTTTTTTTTTTACTTCACATATAGTAACAAGGAGGGTAGTTTCGACATTTCAAAACAAGATAGAAAAAGTGAGAAGGATAAAGAAGGAACAGCAAGTTGAGCTGAAATCGCGGAAGGATATGGAAAGCGCTAAAAAAGGAGTTTTCAACCATTTTGGAATACGGAAACTACGGCCCCTTACTGTCCTTTCCATGTACGGTACTGCCCCCGCTTTCTTTCCAAACGACCCCTACCTTTTTCTATTGAGAATCTCTTCTCAATGGCAAAAAAGTTATTTTTTCGATTTCAAAAGGGTATTTATTTAATTTCCCTTCTTCGATTAAAAAAATAACGGATCTGCACCGAATCTCGCTTAATCTTTTCCGGCTTCGGTTCTTCGCTTTTCCATAGGCTTTGTGTTCGGTGAAATGAAACGCTTCGCGATTTCGGAAATTCCGTTGAAAAACTTAGTACGAGCAGCATATTTATTCTACTCCGGGAGCTTGTTAAGCATTCCGATCCCATCTACTGTCTAGCGTCCACGTCACATCATGGATTGATGACCACTGAACAAGAATTAACTTTTTTTTGTTTAAACTAACATGATGTATTGCATCCTTGTTGATGGGCCCAGCATGTCAAGGAAGTGCTAGGTAGCAGCTCCGTGGACATGGAGTTGGGTTGGTGCTGGGAGATTTGGCAACACCGAGGAAGAGAATGTATTGTCGTGTGTTACAAGGAAGGAAGATTAATGGGAGAGTAATTAGTTTAGTAGGTGTTTGGAGGGTTGGAAACAATGACTCGGTAGGACTAAGGCGACGGTAACGTACGGTGGAGTGGTTCCGTTATTCATGCAACCCATGTGCATGACACCCCTAATCATGGCTCCTTTACTTCGCCCTCTGTTGGGTCCCTTTCTGATGACTAATATTAATTGCACATTATTCCTTAAAAATATTATTCCAATCAATGTTGTCTTCTTGTAAGAATTTTCTTTGTTTTCCTTATCTTGAGGGCAACATCAAAGTTGTGTTTAATTAGTAACAAATTTAGTTGTTCACAAATTTCAACAATATATTTTTTTTTTTATTGTGATTTTTTAACCATATGGGCTTATATCGAAACCTGTATAGATCTTTCTCTCTATGTCTTCCAAAGCCAAAAGCAAAGAAATGCGTACTTAGCCTAATTGCTTGAGGTTGTGCTGATAAAATAAATAAGTACTTATCCTAATTGCTTGAGGTTATGCTGATCAATTACGTGACATTATATTTAGTTCAGTTCCATGAGGCTAAATCAACAGACATGTTGTTGCTTCAGGTCGTCTATAGTAATATCTCACATCATCTAGGACCCACCCGACTCACTTAATTAATTGATTAACTTTGCTTGCTTACTTAATAAATCTACACAATTACATAGTGATTGAACATTGCATTTTAAGTTTCGGAAAAAAAAAAAAACATTGTATTTTATTACGAATGAGCGGTTAGCTCAGTAGAACAGGTTAATTACCAAGATCGTCTCCGTATAAAAGTTTTAGGGTTTAATTCTTAGAAGTGCCCTCGTTGAAATATGTCTATTATTCTATTTCTTCTCGCATCAAACAAGGATTAGTTGTATACCAAAATAGTACGGGGATAGCTCATGAAAAAATAAAAAAAAACACATTGCATTTTTGTCTTTCATTTTTTTTGTAAATAAAATATTGAGGATGGCAGCGTTAGCACAATATGATCACATTTGAAATTCATATTGAAGTGTAATGGAAGAGCCCATAACTAATTAAGTAGTGATGTTTGGAATAACTTTTTATATGGTGTATTTTATGCTTCTTGCCATGCGTCCTTTCCTTGTCCTTGGAGTTATAAAGCTTGATTTGAACCTTTGACAAACGTAAAGAAGTAAAATGTTCCTTTGGGAGGACATGGGAATACTTTATGCCTCAACTAATTAAAAGTTGCTTTTGATTCCCTAATTTAGGTCATTCTATTTAAATAAATAAATAAATTTAATGATAAAAAAATAATATTCTTCAAAGTGCAAAGTTAAACTATATATGGTGTACTCTCACATCATGTCTGGTACGAATAAGAAATGAATATCAATGAAAAAAAAAAAGTAATAAATTTAAAGCTATAGATTCAAATATATATTATATAATTTTAGGGGGTTAAAAATTCAGGTAGTGGAGGATTGAATCTTTTCCCATGTGATATTTTATTGATTCGGAACTTTTACCATAAATGTGTGACACTAGCTAAGAATTATATATAGATATATATATATATTTTTACTTGTAATGATATAAAATATAGTTTTTAACCCCCACTTAAATACATATATATATATTTAACATCCTGCTAGGTCTCAATTACCTTTGAAGTTGTATTATTAAGCAGAAAAAGAAAAAAAAAATACGTACACATATATAATCACTTAAATATAATAAAAGGTTCCCTAAAAAAAGTTGATATTAAGAATTATTGTAACAATAAAGGGTAGTCGGTCTGCCTATAGAGGTATTAGAAATGTTGGACCACTTTGAGTCTATTGTATGTACCCTTATGCTCCATAAGAGATTAACTTCGCCGTTCAAACTAGTCAGACAACAACAATTATTGTTGCACTAATTAAGGTTGTATTTGTTAAATATATTTAACCTTTACTTGTAACAGAGGTTTAAGCTTTACTAAAATAAGCTAAGGTTTTTTTGCTTATTTTTTTTGAGAGGTTATACTTCTACTTCAAGTAAAGGTAGAAAAAAGAAAAATACTTTACCAAAATTTTTTTATTACCATCTATTTTTTGAAAGTTGCAAGTAGAGTTAACAAACACCACTTAGGCTCTCTTTCCATTTTAGTAAATTACTATTTTATCTTTATAATTATTATTTTTTTAAATATGATCAGAATGCTAGTATGGTTAATTTTGGAACATTAGCAGAAATGACATCTCTTCAATATGTATAGTAATGAAATATCGAGAAAAAGTCCAGTGAGCAGCTGAGTTGGGTTTAAGACTTTAAGTTGTCTAACCCAAGCTCTCAACTCATGTAAGATGTAACTATGCCGTCCTGTGTTTATTTCTAGGCAATTGGGCTCCAATTATAAAGCCCGCCCGCTCGGTTACAACGAAGCAATTGCTCTCTCAAATTTCAAATCGGATGTATAAAACAGTAGAAGAGCCGCAACTACGAAACCCATGTCAATGGACCAACCCTTCAATTCATTGCCGAAGCAGTTCAAACCTACGACTCCTGAACTCCTTTCAGCACTTATATTGTGATACTGTAGAGTCCAATCATTGTTAAGAATAATATCATCAGCTTATTCATCGTTTAATATCAAATTTTATGTCTAAATTAGATATTTCCAGAATAATCTTTTTTTTTTTTTTTTTTTTTAATTTAATTATATAAGATCATATACCTTGCTTTCTTCCTCGTCACTACTAACTCTTGAGTTGATTCTCGAAGACGGAGAAGGAAACCACGTGTTTCAGATTACGCAATCAGGTAACAAAAATTCGATCGATTTGAAACAGTGAAAACTTCTTCTTCTTCGATCTCCATCTACACGAAACATTCTGCAGTCTCTGTTTCAGATGAACTTAAGTAGCGCGAGAGCTCAATCTCTTCCGATCTCTTTGCATTCCTTCAATTTCCACTTCTGCTTCCCTCATGAAAACATCCGACACCTAAAACTTTAATCGGCTATGGAGTCGGTGCAATCCGCTTTGTGCTTGGTTTGCGCTCCCGATTGCAGTAATTGGAACGCAAAATGGAGGAATTCACACTTCTTCCCCAAGAATCTACAGAAACCGAGTGTTTTTCGGGACAGGAGTTGTAAATTTATGACTGCGAGGAAGATAAATTCATTTGTGGTCAGTGCGAGTGACGGAGGAGGAGGCAATGAGGTGGCAGAGACTACTGTGGTGGTTGAGAAGCCGAAGCTGCGGCATTTTGAAGTTTTAGCGGGAAGTCCGATGCCATTTGGTGCTACTCCAAAGGATGGTGGAGTGAATTTTGCTATTCATTCCTCTGGTGCCGTTTCAGCCACTCTTTGCCTTATGAGGCTCTCCGATCTGCAGGAGGTAAACCTGTGCAATGTGATACATGAGTGGTTAATAGTTGTTTGAGGTAGTATTTAACCTTTGGATAACAGATCATGCACTTACAATTCACTCGTTAAATTGCTTTAAATTGTTTCATTATAGGTGAGGTCTGAATCTGATAAGTTATTAAGTTCTCAATTTTTTATTAGTTTTGAAATTTTAAAACGTACTTCATACTAATGGTTTTGAGTGAAAATTTTTAAAGTGTGACTGTGATCTACATTGGGCTAAGGAAGCTGTTTGGGATGTATGCAAATGTTGATCTCTTTATGAAGTTTAAATTCCATAACTTCCACCAGATTGGCTTTGTTTTGTTTGTTTATCTTTTATAGAGGAAAACAGAGTACATTTACTTAGACTCTAGGGTTTTTGGTTAGCCTATTCGAGGTTTTTCATTCGTCACTCTAGTCCAAATTGCGTTCAATGTTTCATCACTTGGTTTAATATTGAAGTCTTTGTGTATGGCATGACTGCCTGATGCCACTGTTAAAGCTAGGGTCGGACAGTAATTGAATATCATGTCTATTCAGATGAAAACGAATTTTCATAGAAGTGGAAATTATAGCCCCTTCTAATTGTTTATGCCTAATTTCAATCTTAAAAAAGTTTCTGCATGCATTTTTGCTCTCAATTTTTCTTATTATTGTTGTGTACAATTATCCTTTTTTTTCACAGTGATTTTTATCCTGTGGTTTTCATAATCTGTTCTTGCCTCTTTTGGAATTATGTGCATCCTCCAAGTTCATATTTAGATCTGCTCAAGAGGCTCTGTAACCAAATATTTTTCCTTCAAACATAGCTCACACAGCCGATCATCTGGAAATGGCTGAATGACCCTTCAAAGAAATAATTAAAATGTTACTCATGTTATTCTCATTACAATGAGAGTTCTGGTTCATCCTACAAACAATTGAAGGTGTTGAGTAGAAATTTTTTATGTATTTAATATTTAGATGGGACATATTACACAAACATAATGGAGGAAGCAGATTCATGTATGTAGCCGATCCCACATATTTGGGAAAAGGCTTTGCTGAGTTGAGTATGGGAGATATTCACAAGTGATCAATCATTAGTGTTTAGAGGTTTTGTTACTTTCACTTGCCTTCAATTAGATCTCCTTGGTCTACTTTGCATCTTCTCCAATTGAACTTTAATATATGTATTTTTTCAAGTTGTCATCCATTTACTTTTAACAAAAATGCTGACCTTTTCATTTATCCAGTGCAGAATAAGGTGATGGAGCAGATCAATCTTGATCCCTTGGTTAATAAGACTGGGAATGTTTGGCATGCATATTTAAAGGGCGACTTTGGACATATGTTGTATGGTTATAAATTTGATGGAAAATTTTCTCCTGAAGAAGGGCACTATTTTGATTCTTCTCGAATCTTGTTGGATCCTTATGCGAAGGTTATTGAAAAAATGGATTATTTTAAGTTTTTTTTTTTCCATGCAGCTAGAAAGATAGCGTGGCTGATATTTTTTTCTCTTTTTGGTCTTTTCATTTGTTTAGGCAATTATAAGCAGAGGGCAGTATGGTACTTTGGGACCTGACAGTAACTGCTGGCCCCAAATGGCTGGGATGGTACCTTCTTCTGATAATGAGGTATGAAGGGGATTTGTGAATATTTCAATGTCTGCATTTGCTTTGTTGTACTTCCCATTGGGCTTACCCCCTGGCTCACCTCCACTAAAACAAAAAAAAAGGGTTGAAATAAACATATGGATCCACTATTAGGTGTTTTTCTATATTCAGGATTGAGTATACTGATGTGTATTATGATATATTTTATTGTATAATCAGTATTAGAGTAAGATGAGTAGGTCTTTTATGGTACCGTCAACACTTGTTCTATGAACTTTTAAGGTATTGTTTTGATTGATGTGAAATTCCTCTCCCCTTTTCATGGCTAGGTCCTTATAAATTTTGAAGAAACCTTGGTTTTATGTAATTTTTCATTTTTTTTTTGTTGTCATATTTTTGTATAAATTTTATCTCATCTTTTTGACTACTTGATGTTTGTTTTCAGTTTGACTGGGAAGGAGATTTACCGTTGAAGTATCCTCAAAGAGATCTTATAATCTATGAAATGCATGTCCGTGGGTTCACAAAGCATGATTCAAGCAATACTAATTACCCTGGGACATACGTTGGCGTAGTGGAGAAGCTTGATCACTTAAAGGTATATATTTAATTAATATTATGATGTTGTATTTCGTTGCATAAGAAGCCCAGGCATGCATCTTCTTTTTGTTTGTGAAAGAAACAGAGAGAGAGAGAAGTTAGGCATCATCTGTGCAATTCTTAACTGTATGATAATCTTTTTGTGATGTATATTGGCATACAAGAGGTTGGTTTTGGCGGTGTGCGTGTATTAGCTGGATCGGAGGCAGTAACTGTATTGAAACTTTGATGTGCTTTACTTTAAGAAGCATAGAGGGCTTCTCTATTTTTTGAAGCCACTTGTCCAACAATCTTCTTCTTTTAATGATTAACTTCAGTGTTCAGGTTGAGGCATAAATGATTGCAATGATGATGCGTAGTCATGAGTGATAGCTTTCTCATATTCTGTTTCTTGTGACATTATCAGTGAAATAAATTTTTTCATATTTTCTACTTACGATATCCTCAGAGCAGTTTCATAATCAATGAACTGTGCAGGAACTTGGAATCAACTGTATAGAACTTATGCCATGTCAAGAGTACAATGAGCTTGAGTATTTCAGCTACAACTCTGTCCTGGGAGACTATAAGTATGCAAACAAACCTTTCTTCTTGATTATTGATGCTAGTTGTTGAAAAAGTTTACACTTTTAGATAATTTAGTGAACAAGTTTAATAAGAAATTCTTACTCTCCAGTTATCAGCTTCGGATGTTCTAAGGTGGGAATACTACCTCTTTCACTCTGAAAGGAAAGACACCAGTCTTTTCTTTTACAGGATATTTTTAGACAACTTGTTTCCTTGTCTATAAAAACTTCTACTAACATGCCTAGTTATCAACTCTCAAGCATTCTAAGTTGGACATGCCATACTGAGAACTAGGACCTGTCTTTTCTTTAATATTTGGACGATCATTCCCTACTTTAAAAATTCTGAAAAGTCTATTTATTGAAGCACGAGTCTTTATGAAGTCCAGTTCTTTCAGTATATTCTCATAATGAAATTTACACCTGAAACTTTGTTTTTGATATCTCTTTCATTTGGTCTCTGCATCACAATCTTGTCTTCTTTCATTACAAAATTGATAAGCTGATGAAAATCACATTGTTTCATAAGAATCATAACATCCGTGCCCCTGATTCCGAATATCATTTTTGCTCCAGGATGAATTTTTGGGGATATTCAACTGTCAACTACTTTTCACCAATGATAAGATATTCATCTGCTGGCACACGTAATTGTGGTCATGATGCGATAAACGAGTTCAAAATTCTTGTTAGAGAAGCACATAAGCGAGGCATTGAGGTGACAACTGGTTTGCAACATACTCAAATGCTTCTTATTTGCATGTGCAGCGACATTTGTCCCTGATTTGATTTTAACAGGTGATCATGGATGTTGTCTTCAATCACACTGCTGAAGGCAATGAGAATGGACCTATTATATCATTCAGAGGCGTTGATAACAATGTTTATTACATGCTTGCACCTAAGGTATAGATACTGTGTTGCTTTGGCTATTTTCATTTCAAATATGAGATAGCTTTACCAATGATACATCTTTAGAAATATTTGACCCAAAGTAGATTTATCAGAACCAAGAATGAGGATTTTCGTTTTTTTTTCTGCCTTCCAATGTCTTAAAGAAAGGATATTTTGAAGTTATTATGTACTCTTTTCAAATTTTCCCATTAAGTACAAAAAAAAATTGATTTGAAATGCATCATAGAGCTATTAAATTATTTAATAATTTCAATATGGTAATTTAGTGCGAAGAAGATTATATTTTAGCAATCGAATTTTAAGTGGGATTTATTTTGGGACATTATGAGCTGTTTAAATTTCAAAGAATTAAATGAAAAAGTTTATAATGTGTTCTGTTTCTGGATTTTTGGGACAATATGAGCTGTTCAAATTTCAAATTAAATGAAAAGTTTATAATGTGTTCTGTCTCCGGATTAGGAATTCTAGAAAAGCAGCTTATTTTATATCTCTACAGGGAGAGTTCTACAATTATTCAGGCTGTGGAAACACCTTCAACTGCAATCATCCTGTTGCGCGCCAATTTATATTGGAGTGCTTGAGGTAGGTTGACAAAATTTTATTGGCTAAGGTGTTGTCTTTTGTTCCTTTTTGTGTGGTTAATTGATATCAGTTGAACATTATTTGACAGATTTGTTTAGTATTGGAAATAGAGTTGAGTTCATTTTCTTCAAGTTCTAGAATAGTGCATGATGAACATTTTCATTCCAACTTGGAATAAAAAATAAGGGCTCATTTGCCATAAAATTTTAGAATTGTTTTTGAAAACAAATTTTAAAAAGTTGTTTTTAGAGTTTAATTTCAGAAAGCGATGAAAACAACAAAGAGCTGTGTCCTTATTTCCTTCATAAATTTTAAAGTTCATTTTAAAAAGAGTTTAAATTTTTTAAAGCATCTCAACCAAATTTATGTCCAAAGAATCTTGGTTTTGAAAATGGAAAACAAACAATTCATAAATTTAATGCCAAACGGCACCTAAAGTTTTATTAAGCACAAGGTAGAAACAGTAGATACGGACTTTATTCCCTATAAGCAGTACCGACTTCGACAAACCTGAACTTAGCTGTTAAAGACCACGTTTGGATGGAAGTCTTGGATCTTAGAATGAAATTTGAATGTGCATTAATAATGCACAGGTGAATAGGTACTCACCAAGTTTAGATAGTTACACTAAAGGAGTTCAAGATGCAATACTAGCAACATCATTGGTGGAAGAATAATACAACTCTGGCAGCATCATTAGTGGAATAATCTTAAAGAGTCATTCTATTTTTGAACTGTAAACCATCTTAAAGGTGCTTGTAAAGGAACCTCATAATAGTTTGAAATGCTGGGAGGGTGGAATCAATTGTAATCAATCAACTTCATTTGCTGTCATTTGTATATATAAACCAGATGAACTATCAATGGATTTGCCTGCAATCTGATGTGGTGTTTTTGAGTTTTCTATTTGTGTTTCTATTTTTGATTTTGTTACTTGTTTTGTCTCCAACATGAATTTTGAAGGAAAACCTTTTCTTTGAAACAGGTACTGGATAACAGAAATGCATGTAGATGGCTTCCGCTTTGACCTTGCTTCTATCTTGACCAGGAGTTCCAGGTTATCTTTCATTTTGCTCATTGATATATATCCTGAATTCTGTAAAAGAATCATAATATCTCTAATTTCATTGGGTGTATAAAATGTCTTTTTTTTTTTTTTTTTCTATTTCTATATTTTTCTAACCCTTGTATTTGTCAAGTCTTTGGGATGCAGTCAATGTTTATGGGAGTGCGATAAAAGGTGACCGGTTGACAACTGGCACCTCCCTCAGCAGTCCTCCCTTGATTGACATGATTAGTAATGATCCTATCCTAGGCGGAGTTAAGGTTAGCATCTTTCTGCATGTTCTTGCTTTGTATTTGAAGCATGATTCAATAACGAGTGTTCACTTCTGAATGTGGAAAACTCAAGTTCTCTCATATCTCTTGTTCTTGGCATTGTGGAATAGTAATTAACATGAATCTAACATTTATTGCATTTATTTAATTCCTTTTATACAATTCTATCTTCAAAGTGAGAGCCGCATTTGTTCTTCCTCATTCTCAAGATGTATTTATGCATAGAGGAAGCATATCCTAAATCAGATAGGATGATATATGGTTTTACAGATTTCTGCATTTAGTTGGTGGTTGGTCTAAACTCCTTCAGTGTTCATTTGTATTTAACTAATCAGTAGAAAAGCTAACCAAGCTTCACCATTCACTTCCTGTCAAACAGCTAATTGCTGAAGCATGGGATACAGGTGGTCTGTACCAAGTTGGCACATTTCCTCACTGGGGTATTTGGTCAGAGTGGAATGGTAAGGTTAGTATCTATTCATTATGATTATTCTTGCAATGGCTCAGTAACAATGTTTGGGAAGAAGTCATGTGGCGTAATAATACTGGTATATTTCAGCAACTACCTAGAGCATGAATCATCTATGCTAGCTTTCTTTTGATATCATTGGCAATGTCTTATTGTTGTTGGATCATCATTGTCATCGTATTCCATCGCTCAGTTACTAAGGTTGGCATGTGGCAATATGGTTTGTATTTTGTCATTTAATTCTAAGTTGTTGTCAAGTAACCACAAAAAATGATTGTTATTGCTAATATTTCATTTTCCTTTTGTTTTCATTTATCATTTTCAGTATCGTGACATAGTGCGACAATTCATCAAGGGAACAGATGGATTTTCAGGGGCTTTTGCTGAGTGCCTATGTGGGAGCCCAAATCTATACCAGGTAGGTAATCTCACTCTTTCTTCTTTGGCATTATTTATTAGATTTTTGTTTAGACCTTTATCTTTATTTTTCTCATTCTTTAATGTGAATGCCTGCATAAACAAACTATTTCAGTATCTCTTTCTATTTGTACCTAATAAATTATAATAAATTTTACAATAGAAATAGAAATTTCAAAGTTTATTTTGCTGAGATTGGTATTGGTCACTTTATTGTATGAATCAGGGAGAAAGAAAACCTTGGAACAGTATCAATTTTGTGTGTGCTCATGATGGATTCACTTTAGCGGATCTTGTTACTTATAACAAGAAGCATAATCTGGCGAATGGTGAAGACAACATCGATGGAGAATCTCATAATAATAGTTGGAACTGTGGACAAGTAGGTCGTTGAACCTTTTCTCCATGATTCATGTATGTTTTCTTGTTTATTAAGTTTAATGCTCAGTGGTACGTATTATCCACAATGAAATTGATTGAATTTGTTCAATGCAATTTATTTCTAATGTTCTTGCCTTCTGCATATAAACCAAAATTTCTTTGGCTTCTTTTATCCAAATTGGTCAAGTTTCATGTAAAAAGAAAGTGACATGGCTCCAGCTGAGTATGCTTCTTTGACTGAGAACTTTTAGCCATTTTCCATTATCTATATTGTCATGATATATGTATTATGCGTTCCGTAAAAAGATGTTGACTGAAAATGAAACAAAATATCAAAAATAAAGATAACATGAAAATCAATAATAACACGTAATCACATCAAAGGCATGCTTATTGTATGGAAGACATCAACATAAACAAAGCATTCCACATGTATGGCCAGATGATGTAGGCGCCTCGACAAATTGGAAAGAATTATTTAATGTGAGAGGGAAATCATATTTTAGCAAGCAAGAGGAATATGTATTGAAGCATTAAAAGATTTAAGAAATTGTAGCAGTAGCTCTAATTGGAGATGAAGAGAACAACTTCAGATTGACGAAGAGGAAGCCTACGATAATGTGGATAAAGATTTTTTTTTTTTTGGGATAAAATGGATAGAGATAAAACTACTTGTAAAAATCATAGTAAATTAATCCCTTGATAGATTGGAGTGGAGGAAGTAGATTCATGTAGCCCATTGCCCTTGTAGTTGGGAAAAGGCTTGTTGAATTGAGTTGAGTTGTATAAACCTTACTTTTTTGCTTATCTGAAAGCTTTTACCTAGTTAGAGTTGTTTCAAGAATACTAGCTTTACTACAAACAGATACTCGATTCCCTAGCTAAATTTATT
Organism: Paratinospora sagittata; assembly: GCA_035771175.1. Lineage (NCBI taxonomy): Eukaryota > Viridiplantae > Streptophyta > Magnoliopsida > Ranunculales > Menispermaceae > Paratinospora > Paratinospora sagittata. The sequence goes on along the minus strand of CM069606.1, from coordinate 10,232,984 downwards.
TAAATGATTATGCAGGAAGGAGAGTTTGCAAGCCTTCCAGTGAAAAGATTGAGGAAAAGACAAATGCGGAACTTCTTCCTTTGCCTCATGGTCTCTCAAGTAAGGGCTTCTAATTCTTTAGTGATTGTAGTTATGGTAGGAACTTGGAAGTAGTAATTTACAGATAAAATTCCCATATATTTATAGTTTGGACTGCAATACTTCTTTTTTTTTTGGGTTCAATTATCAAGTGGTGTCCGAGGTCAACTTGCCTTCAACACTTCATTTAAAACACAACCTTTGAAGCATTGGGCTCACAAGTTTTTAATTAATTATAAGTTATCTTTTTAATTTATTCACTTAGTTTTTTTTCCAGCGCCGTAAAAAATATTGATGTATTTTCCGGAGAAATACTTTTGTACATAAGAATATGTATGTTCTATATGATGTACGAAATCCCAGTCAAGGGGTCCTACCTTGCACCTACAATGTCTCGCCAGTCAATAGTTGATCCAATTGGCTATTCTTTTTCTTTTTTACTCGGTTTTTGACCCTACCAATATGGGGTCTACATTGAGTATAGTATTAACCCTTGACATTTTCTCATAAAATAGCCATCAACTGGACTCAGAACCTGCATTTTCACCCTTAAGCCAACAAATTTTACTGCTGCACCAAAATAATGACCCTGCTATACCCATTTGTTAAACTCTAAGGTAGGAAGAATGTATTGTTCCTGTTATCTCATCAGGAACCTTTCCTGTCCTCTTACTATGATCTTCATCTGGTTAGGGTGTTCCAATGATTTACATGGGCGATGAATATGGTCACACAAAAGGAGGCAATAACAATACCTACTGCCATGACAACTATGTAATTCTCTATCGTTTTCCTTTTCGTGCTCTTCAGAAGTACATATCCATGTGGGTTAAAGTTTAATGACTGCTATCTCTTATTTGTAGATCAACTATTTCCGGTGGGATAAGAAGGAGGAATCATCCTCTGATTTTTTCAGATTTTGTTGCCTCTTGACAAAGTTCCGCAGGTTACTATAATTTCTATGTTCAGTTAATTATGATTTTTCTTCACGCCAAAATCTTTTGGATAGCTTCTTTTTTCCTCTTTCTTTTTAATTCTGTATTTATTGTTTACAGAGAATGTGAGTCACTGGGCCTAGATGACTTCCCAACAGCAGATCGGCTGCAGTGGCACGGCCATGCCCCTGGAGTGCCAAATTGGTCCACAAGCAGCCGCTTTGTGGCATTTTCATTGGTGCGTTCTGTTTCACAGTTCCTATTAAACCTATATGTGCATCTTTTTCATAGTGACAGTCTGCAGTTCGCAAACATGGTCATGACCAATGATTGGCTTTGGCTAGGAGCAAAGTAAGCTGGCATGTTACATGCTATCGGATCACACAACTGCAACAATGATCCAGTGAATCCTTATTATTTACTCTTGTAACTCTCATCTGTTCTTTGTAATTGAATTCTCATCATTTGCTGCGAAGGAGAATTGGAGATCTATTTGGACCTTCAGGATTTTAGCTTGATGAATGTTTGAAACAGATCTGTCCTTTTGGGCAGATCCATTTAAACTCAATCAGTGTTTCGTTCCAACCAAAATGAAACTCACCACCATCTGGACCCAACTTTTAAGGATATTACCAGTAACTGTTGCGGATTGACTAATTTTGCCCATATATGTGCTGCAGATTGACTCGGTCAAGCGGGAGATTTACATTGCTTTCAATACCAGCCATTTACCAGTAACTGTTATGCTGCCAGAACGACGTGGTTTTAAATGGGAGCCTCTTGTTGACACCAGCAAGCCAACCCCATTCGATTTCCTCTCTGATGAGCTCCCCGGAAAAGATACCGCTATCAAACAGTATGCCCATTTTCTTGATGCTAATTTTTACCCTATGCTTAATTATTCATCGATCATACTATTACTTGTTCCCGAGGACAATGCTTAAATATAAACACTACTTTCTGTGCATGAAAATTTATCTTTCAAAGCAATACCCTTCAACATTTCTTCTGAGACACTGACTGTTCCAAGGAAGTCCCAACCAACTATTTCTTTGTGGACACGCACATTTTGAAAGACACTCATCCTTGATTCTTACGGGCACTCTTTGATGCTCAAGCTCCGGATGGTCTGAAACTCTCCAAGTTCTACAGCCAGATATAAGAGAAATGTTATTTTAACTATAAAAAATTGTTACTTATGCAAGTACATATTCATTGAATCATTTATCATGCATTCATATATGTCAAGTACATGCCAATTACCATAAATATGTAGTTGCATTTTGTAGTTGAAATAACATTTTTCATCTTATACTATATGGTTAAGTGCACTTCACATTGCTAACTTTGAAGAACTCGCTAGGAGGCACACCCTCCTATGTAATGTTTATGTACGTAGAAACGCACTCTTGTATCTCATTTCGTTGGGTCCATGCAAATCTGACAAAATGCACATGAGCCTCCAGGATTCACTCATCTACGAGATCTGCTGGTAGAGTCCATAAAATAAAATAAAATAAAATAAAATTAAAAGGAAGAGCAACCAGTAACCTTTACCATTTACCATTTACCTACCTACTCGACAGGCACCAGGTACCAAATAAGAATGTAGGAGGAAAGTGGCATACTTCTCTTAACAAAGGTGGTACGCACTTGCTATAATTAAAGAGAAATATTTTAGACTTAAAAATTAAATTTAAAACCATATTTGTGCTGTGGTATATATTAAATGAAAAATATATATTTTTTTTTTCATGTAATGAGATAATGTGGTGTATTATTACATTATTTTGATATAAATTTAAATTTATATCTTAAATCGTTTTAACACTTTATGTGATTAAAGTCCAGTCATTTTGTCGCATATGAGGAAATTTTTTTCGTGACCACACCAGTATTGGCAATAATTTGGTTAATTAAGATGTTTCTCACCGCGACCTCCCATTTATAGTTGCGCCATTTCCTTGTGAATTTTCTAGTTAAGCATGTGCTTTTGAGCAAATTATGCCACGCGTCCCATATAAAAGTCAGCTTCAACTTCATCTCTTATAGTGACGCATTACATTTTCCCAGGGTATAGATACCCCCCCAGCCCCAGGCATAACTCAAGTCAGATTACTCGAATCAGTTAATATTGAAGCAGAATTAATTAAAATCTCAATCGTATACTCACTCTCTCTTTGTATGATTGATTCATTTCATTTGGAGCTTCAACGGGCTTCTCAAATATACCTGAAGTTTCGAGTTTTTGAAACAATGGTTTCTCTACTCTATACATCAATAGACCATGACAGTTCCATTCATTGCACTAGCCAAAATATACAAGGGGAACACCTTCATAACATCGAAAGGGGCTGAGAGGCAGGCCTCTTATTATCAAGAGAATTTCATAATTTCTCAATTTACAGGATATGATATAATCTAATATATGCTCACATGCAGAAAAGAACCAAAACATCTTTTTTTTTCTTTTTCTTCTTTTATCAGTTTAGTAAAACAAAATTAGATATCAAGAAGGCTACTTGATTTATTGGCAGTTGCGATTCAGAGATGTAAGGGAGAAAGGAGATCCAACTGGGGCTGTGAGGCCGAGATAACGCATGATTCTGAGCTTCCGCATCTTTTTTGCCGATTTAACTGGAAAAGTCACCTCCTGTAAATGAAATGTCACCATGGATCGATCACATACATTGCTAGTGGTAGTGAGGCAGAGTAAAGACCAAAAAAAACATGAGAATGAAACTCACGTCAAAATAAACTTTTGGCTTCCTTTTTCTCTTCCCCCTCCCTCTCTCTATGAACTCATCTTTCGTTCTGCTAGAACTTGATTCAATCCACTTATCTGATTGGGCATCTTGAGTATAAATTATGAGAATAATTAGATTTGGAAAGTATGATAGGAGCGAGCATATGATATGCAGTTATGTACTTAAAATTTCATTCATTTAAATGCCTGCCGATAATTTTTTTTTCTTAACATAAGATTTTTTATTTTATTTTTTTGCCTCTTGCTACTTTTGCAACTTTTGATACGAACAAGTATGGTCAAGGAAAATACCAGATGACTGCTCATGAAGTTTTTGAACAGTGGTTTCTCTATCCAACTGTTTGCAAGAACTTAACTGTTCCTTTGAATCTAAAGCCTGAAATTCAAAAAATGAGTAGAAAGAGTAAACAACACGAAAATGCACAAAGAATTAGTAACAAGAACACAGCAAACTAATACAAAAGCATACTTCTCTCAGAGCATCTTGAAAAGCTTCCATAGGATTGCAGCTCCGTTCTTCAAAGCACTGCATGTCAGAAATTGAATTTTGCAAATATTAGATGATGGCGATGAAAGCATAAATTAGGTTACCCGAGAATCATGAACTTTAGAACATCATCGACTCTCCACCTTTGTATCATATACTATCATGTGTGTCAATGCATGCCAAGATAGAGTCTGGTGCAACTGTACAAGGTTTCTTGGTCTGTTCTGATCTAAATCTGAAATCTAACAGGATTTTGGATTCACTGAGAACTAAATTATGTTGTTAGAACACTTCTTGCACCAACTGAATCCTCATATCTTGTGATTGTTGTCATGAATGAGCGTTGGCTCCTCTAGTGATGCTTTCCATAATGGTCAAGGTTTCTTTTAGCCTCATTTGTCGATGGCTCCAAATTTCTTGTGAAGATGGATTTCTTTGACTTGGACTGCCTTCTAGGACAAATCCAAACCATTGTTCGCCTTATAATCATTGTATATTTTTCTATTTGACAAGGTTTTTAATTACTTTCTCATTGATTATGCTACTACAGCCAGTTGCTTCCGACTCATGGACTCGGGTGGACAATGCCATCTCTCCATATCCAATTTGTTTTAGAGTCATTATAGCAAGGCCCTCTTATTTTTCAAGTATATTTTGGAGATAGCTTTTGATTGAATTTTGTTAAGAGCTATGAGATGTGTAATCGATGAGTCTTTAAAACAGGAAGAGAGTGACATCCGACTTACTCTTCTCAACATGGAGGCTTCTATGTTCCTCTGCCCAAAGTCTTATAGAGAACACAAGCGCTATTAGATAAGACATTTGCCTTTAGTTATTAACTTATTACATAATTATGATAGAGATTGATAGGTGTTTTGTTTTCACAATTAGTTAATTTTATGCTTTTTTCTGGTGACGACTACATGTCCACAACCTAGTTTACGGGCATGATTTTACTAGTGATCAAAATTGTATAGTCACAATATCAGATAATAGAGTGTAGAGGAAAAAACAGATTTTTGTAGCTCCTACTTAATTTGGAACAGGCTTTGCTGAGTTGAGTAGTCATCATCATCCGATGTTTCACATATTTATGGCATACATATGGCTGTAATATACATGCAAATAGTCTCTACGCACCTCATCAAATTGTGAAACATCTCTAGCTGGATCAAGCCAGGCACTGAAAAAGAATGCACCAAATATTTCAGCATATTCAAAGGGGTGGGTAGAAGAAAGGTGCTAGCTAGTTGAAGTTCTAAATACAATAAAACAGTTGTATCACTAGGTGAGATATGTACCGTTCTTGGTTCCCATAATACTGCACCAAGATATGTCTACTGACATTGTTATCATATGTAGAAGAGGGAATGGGTTGCTCTTCCATGATCTAAAGTGATTCAAACAATTAAATTAGGAAACTATCAACAAAAATCCTTGGTTGCATAGAATAGTATACTCAATTTTCTAAACAAATTGCAACTCGCCATTCTTGATTGTGTGCTAGCAGACATATAGAAGCATGTACGATCAACTACTATAGTTAAAAGCCAAATCACATCATCCACAGCAAAGTTAAAATTTTATCAGTACTATTTAATGTCTTAAATTGCTTTCTGCCAAATTTATGGACTGCCAAATCATTTTAAAGTTTCAAACATTAAAAAAATTAATATTACATGTTATTTAGTTTTCATTTCCAAGGCCATGCCCAATTGATGCCAATGCATTGGCTAACCAAAGAAAGGTAACTCACCTAGGCATTACCTTAATGCCTTGGCAACTCTCTTTTGAATATTCAGATTAAGATTTTGGATTAGATGCAATTGCTTGAGATTTGAAAGTAAATCAAGGAGATCAGCCCATGCATGATGGTGATATAGCATTTGGACGGTCCAGGTTGAAGATACTATATGACTCATGCATACTAGCACATTGAGGATCCAGATCACCAATCTTTTCCTCATTATCAGTTTGAAACATAGGATTCATTGTTGTAGATAGAGAACTAGGATAAAACAAAGGCATTAATTGCAGATTCACAAGCACTATACATCAACATCTATGCCACATTACACAACACATGTTGACCCAAGTAATTGGATGATCATCACCATCATCAACATGGATAATCAATTTCTATTCAAAAAACAGAGAATTCTAAATAACTCTCCCAATCTGAACCCAAAACTTAAACTTTGCAAGAACAAAATACCTTTGCTGGCCACCAGATCTGAGAAGCTGTTTTACCCCATACAGTGATTCCTGGAGCCATCCAAAGATCATTCGAGCCAGTGACTCGCGATGTAGATTTATTTAGATTGTCACCACTTTTACACCCCTCACTACTCCTGCACAAATGAAATGATGTCACGCTCCAAGTTCCAGACACATCTAAAAGCTTAGCAATGTGTTACAGGCCCAAGATAAACCTGTCACTGTTGGCATCCAGAACTGTAGTTTGGTCAAAATCAATTTCAGTAAATGGTATTCTCGTGGAATTTGAGAACGCTTCTCCCTTCCCTCCATTCTGGGACATACTGCACTCAACCAGAGGGAACTCGGGGACCTCTTTATGTATGGCAATGAAAGACTCGCAGCGTTTATCCATACTAGCCGCAGTGATACTGGACAGATTATCTTTGCAACTTGAGAATTCTAACCTGGAACCTGATCCGTCAAGTTTGGTGGGAAAACAAACCTAAGTTAATATACAGAACTTCAACTAGAAGTCTTGAACATAAATAAGACAAAACAGTAACAGTTGAAGAAGAAGAAGAGGAAGAGAGCATCAGACACTTCATGGCACCAGTCCAAAATGAGTTGTGAACATTAAAATCTGATAACAAAATATTGCTCAAGACTCTCTACATATGGAAACAACACGTCCAGCTTGGAATACAAAACTCCAGCACAGCATTAATTACAAAAATAAACATAAACCATATACTATTAACAAGTAAAATTTCCAAGAAACCAAGTTATAATACTCAACCTTACACTGCTAAATATTGGTGATCAGATGAATTAAAGCAAGAACACAAAATCATTGAAATTGATCTATATTTCTCTGACTAAAGACTAAAGACACACAAATCATACACAAGGATTTCTCTGGAGAATTCATGGTTGTCTTTTGTTATTTATTTGGTAGAAATGTAGTCTAATCCTTATTACCGTGCAGAAAATAAAGAGATACTAAAAGATCACAATCAAATTTTCCTTAAAAGGAAAGCAAATTCCCAATTGAGCACGTAGATTTTTATACTGTTAGATAGCACATCCACTTTCCCCTGCATTTCTAAATCCACATCAATTCATTAATCATCAATACTATTAAATTACCCCAATTATGGTCACAAAATAAAAAAAGTTTCCTCCTTTTTCATCCTGTCGTCTCCATTTTAATTACAGTTTTCACAAAAAACACATCATAATCTCATGTCAATGAAAACTTTACAAAGAACCAATAAAACCAAAAACGCAATTTGAAAACTACAATAAATTCAATTGAGAGGATCAGCAACGGAAACTGATATGATAATAATTAGGCGCGAAGATACAAACCTCGACGCCGACGCAGAATTGAACAAAAGGAAGGGCAATAAGAAGCAGAAGAAGAAGAAGAAGAAGAAGAGAAGAAGAGGGAGAAATCGGTTCGAGGTTTAGGGCCAGCGCTTCTGCGCTGCTGACAACACTTTGGTACGCAAATCTGCTTCAATTCTTTCGTTCTCTTCTTCTTCATCCACATCTTGTTCACATTCTCCCTCGCCATTGAAAACCGATCAAAAGATAATCCCAAAATTGAAACCCTAGGAGAGAGAAATAGAGGCCAAACGAAGAACGGTGGAATTGGAAAATTGGTATTTTTGAAGAAGAAACCGATCGATCTGTATCAAAATTGAGAGTAATTAACACCAGCAACAACGTGGAGATTTAGTTCGATACAGAACACGCTTTCTTTTCCTTAAGTAGTGAAATTCTTTCTTTGTGTTGGTGTTGTATAGAGAAGAAAATGTTATAGAGGAAAATTAGCTTCGTCGAGTATAGAGAGAGAGAGAGAGAGAGAGAGAGAGAGAGGTTGGTTTTACTTACAGAATAGAGGAGTTTGAGAAACTAAGGAGATGGAAGCAGCAGGGGAGACCATGGCTTCAATGAACGCCACGTGTTATCCGAGTACCATGGCCTTAAAATGAGCTTAATTAATTTGAGATTTTTATTTTGCATGTCACTTGTCAATTTGAGTTAATCATTGAATGATATTAAAAGGTTCAAACTTAAATGATACTGTAATTTAAGAAATAATACTAAATTGATCCAACTTTAAATACTAATATATATGGTGAAAATCTTAGAGATTTCTATGCCATGATTTCTTATATATCCAATGATTACTGTTCCAAAAGTTCTCAACCATTTAATGTAATTTATAACATTTACACCCTTTTTATATTAATGAGTTATTAAGTGTGGTGTGGTGTACTATTATTATATATACACAATATATTTAATTACTACTTAATTAATTTTGTTTTTTTGTTATTCTATTACCATTTTTACATGGTATGACGTTCTTTTAATAATGAATAAAATTATATTGATCTTAAAGATTCTTTTACATCTCATGCAATATTAATAATATATAATATAGATAATTAATCTTAAGAAATTATGATGTTCATTATTTTTTTAATAAGTGTAGTGTGGTGTACTATTATTATATATGCACAATACTTTGATGTTTCACCTTCAAGTGTGCACTGTCGGGCTATCCGTCAAATCCTCTTTATACCCTTTTTTAATTAACAAAAAAATAAAAAAGTTTGCACTGAGAACACCTTTTTATTTTTGTACATTAATTTAGCAACAATTATTTTCTAAACAAATTGCATATTTTTTTTTCCTAATATACCGAAATCTCATTTATAGCTTATCAAAAATACGATTTGGCTCGTAGCAGCTCAACATCTTATTTTTATTTTTATTTCCTCTCCATTAAGATGAAGCACACATGGTTATTAAGTATCTATTAGCGCCACTGCATCTACCAAGCGGAGGGATACTCTCCTGTGGATGAGTGTGAGCCAAAGGACACAACTGCTTATAAAATGCCGAGTACTTGTTCGGCTTGCAAGTCCCAGCTCCTGCAAACGCTCCAGTGCAACAGTACGTAGGATCCTTAAACACATCACAAGCACCACCGCATGCCACGCCAACCCCCTTGGAGTTTTTCACCAGCAGCTCGGTCGGACAGCTCTTAACAGCATCTTGGCTGCACCCTACGGAAGCACAAGCATTGGACCCACCATCAGGTACCACAGTGATGGGTATGTTGAAGCCGTGGATCAAGTTGACTTCGTACGTTACCACCGTCTGATTGATAGAAAAATTGACCAGGGTCACCGGGTAAGCGGGTGGGGATCCGAAACACTGCACGTCACCCGACCCGCAATCGCCGGTTTCACATGTGAAATGTGGGTCCCCACTACACCCGGTTCGGAACCAAATCGATCCTGACCATTGATCTGGTGTCTCGAAGGTGGTTGCCGTTCCGGATGGAAACTCCCATATGCCTTCGTCTATGGTTGGTGATGCTGCTACCCATACGGTATCAGGACAGTTGTTGTTGTAGTTGAGTATCGTTGATGATAGGGCACCTGATCAAAAGAGTCAAGAAAATCAATGGCTACAAATTTGTTATTAAAGTCATGTATATATACAAGTATATATGTTGTAATATATATAGAGAATGGGATTCTAATTAATAATAAAGCAAGATTATTATCAGCTACATCTATATATATATATATATTATATAGGTAGAGAAAGGAACCAGAAGACAGCATAGAAAGGAGAAGAGGAAGGCTGATTAAGGCTCTTGGTGCCATGACTGCCAAGCTTTTCATCAAGAGAAAATGAGGTCTAGCTCTATGGAAATGGGAAAGAAACAAATCTGGTTTTATATATAGTTCCATTTGTGATCTAATATGGATACTCAGTGGGCCACTTTTTCAGGCATGCATATTTAATATTGAGATACTATATGATATCAAGACCAATTACCTCCTTTAAATAACGTTTATAACTGAAATAATCATATTAATTTTTAGATATATTAACTATGTGCATGATTTGTTTCATCGTTTATATAATTTTTGAAGTATGAAGTAGTAGTAATTAAGTTGTGAATATTTAAATATATGATGATAAATTAAAAATATATAAACGCTTAGTTTACCTATTTTGTAACTTGAACGATCTTTTGAAAAAACTTAATGTCTTAAATAAATTAAATGTTTGATTTATATTTTGAATTTACTAGTAACAGACTGTTTGATTTATATTTTAAAAATAAGATCCAACAAGATCCCATGAATTAATTGCAGTCATAACTATTATATATCTCTAAATACTACTTATTAACACTTATAAAGTCTCGATTTTCCTGCATATTTAATCTTTAAGGAGCGCTAAAACAATCTAAAATATATATTCAAAAATATATCATATCATTATATCATAAGAAAAAAAAAATACCTACACTAACCATACACGACATCAAGTATGATTTTGAATATAATTTTAGAATCGTAAAAATATTTTTGTTAATCTTTATTATTAATTATTTTGTTTTGATTCAAGTTTTCGTTTTAATTAATTTTTTGGTTCAAGTAGTTTAGGAAAAGCAATATCCTTTGGTCAAAGGATGGCCCATCAATTGACTTTCGTCAAATTACACGTACATGGGACGGTTCGCTTACTTTAATTGAGAAAGGTCAACTATCTACACAGAGGGATTAGAGAAAGAAGAGAACACGTGGCAGTGACATGCGGTGCATGCAGATAGATGCGGCAACGCCACTGTGTTATTCACGTACGTAACACAAAAATATTTGTTATTTGAATCGTACTATTATATGTGTGACATGCATGGAGGGAGTCCATACATGCAGCGAGCAACAAAATGCTTTTTAAGGGGATTCTCCACTCCCACGGTCCCACCGCCGTGGCCCTGACCCATATCCAGACCCGTACCCGGAACCACTGCTGGACCCCGAACCAAGGCCAGAACCGCCGCCACCTCCACCGCACCCGCCGCCGACTTCCTCCTCTGCCATATCTTAAGCAGGGCCGGAGGGCCCACAGGGCTACGCCCAGAGCCCCCAACTTTTACGGGGCCCACATTTATATATTTATTTTTATTTAATTAAATTATTGAAGCCTTAAATTTTACTTCAAAATTATAATTTAAGTTAATATGTATATGAATAATTTGGTAACTTTAACTTTAACTTTTTTTTATTATTTGATTTTGGTAACTTTGAGACCCATTTTATTTACGTTGCAACTATTATTTTTAACTTCTTTTATTTTTTTGATAACTTTTAACTCATTTTTATTATCTTTTGCTTACTTTAACTTTTTCTTTTATCATTATTTCTCTTTTAGGTAACTTTCAACCCCATTTTATTTATGTGTAATGTACGATGATCGTGGACTAATATATATATATATATTAAATTATTGGGACATCAAATCTTGCTCTAAAATTAATACACACATATATATAAATATATATATGGATAATTTGGTAATAAAAAACTTTTAGCCCCTTTTTATTTTTTTTTACAACTTTAACTTCTCTTTTTATTATTATTTCTTTTTTATAACTTTCAAACCCATTTAATTTATGTCAATTGTCATTTTGAAGCCCTTTTATTTTTTTGCTAACTTTAACCTTTTCTTTTATCATTTTTCCTTCTTTTTTTTCCTATAACTTTCAACCTCATTTTATTCATGTGTAACATACGTGCCCGTGGACCATGTATATATACATATAAGTTAATTTTATTTTTTATTTATTTTTTAATATCATTTTTAAACTTTTTTAATTAATTTTTTTTAAAAAAAACTACTCCTATAATTCAATTATATATTTTTTAGTTTGTTAATTTTGTATTTAAATCAAGAACAATAAGTTTATCAATAAGTACAACAAGGTTGAAGTTGTTAGAATAATAAATTAATATTTTCTTAAATATGTTACTATTAGATATTTATGTGAAATTTAAAATATTTTTATACTTGTGTTGATTTTATAGTTTTATTATATTTATTTAATAATTTTATTGTATTGATTTTTTTACTTTTAACGTATTCAAAATATTTATAAAAATATATTTATTTATTAATATATAAAAAGACTTTATTTTATATACATTGCCCTTAAATAGTTACGACCGGCCAGTTACGACCGGCCCTGATCCTGAGCCACGTCCATACCCACTGCCACTGCTGGACCCATACCCAGATCCGGAGCAGGATCCAGATCCAGATCCACCACAACCTCCACCACCCCCACCATTTCCATAACCTATACCACCAGCTTCACCTGACCCATACCCGGATCCACTTCCACTACCCAAACCATATCCGGAACCACCACCACGCCCTCCTTCTCCCCCACCACCTCCTTCACCTCTTACGTGGATGGTAGATCTTGCAGCAGAGGACAGTCCTATACTCCTATTAATAGGAGCGTCACCATCAATCAAGACCAGAGTCACAATTCTCGAACTCATTGCCATCTTAATTCAAATTAATAACTCAAATGAATTGAATGTTGTTGGGTTTGATAATTTGTTCTACACTAATAAGATGCAATGCTCATAACAATTAATTGAGATTGATGACTATTTATAGGTGCTCTTGGAAGCTCAAATCCCACCTAACTTCTAGTAAGTTCTCATGCTATTGTGCGTTTGGTGGTGTGGGTGGCGGTGGCCGGTGGTGTTCACTGATTTCCATGCATGTTTCTTCTCTATTAAATAAAAAACAAAAGAATAAAAGAAAGATGCACCCCACTATACGCTGCTGATGATGAAGTACTCTATCATTGGACGCTGCAATTAAGTCTACGGGTTCACACATTTAGTACACTGTCTATACATAGAGGAACTCATGAACAAATTAATCCTACGTATTATTTTATTAATTATGTGAATTATTGCATACAAGAAAGGAAGACCCAGATTAACAAGACGCCCAACCCCCACCACGTAATATTATTTTAAATCTAAAGTCAAAATCTTAGGGTGAGTGGATGGCGCCTTTTGTTTTAAGATTGACACCTAAAATTTCAGAGTGGCATCCACTTAAATTTTTTGCACGAATGAGCTACATGTTTTTGTGGTATGTGAATTATGAAGTACTCTCGCCGGCCGTTTAGGTACACGATCATGGGAGGAAATTGAACTGGGTGAATGACGCGTGTAAACCTCTGACTGGGCTGTTACCTGTACAACAATTAATGTAGGGAAAGGACAATGCCAGAGGCAGGGGACCCACCAAATCGAAAAGTTAAACTAAACCCATGTAACAGGTTCGGTTCGTTTGGTTTAATTTTTAATTTTAAAAAATTAAATCGGTTCGGTTTAAATTTTAATTTACTCATTAAAAAATTGAAAGTAACCTGAACCAAAATGAAGTAAAGGAAAATATTGTAATTTTTTCAGTAACTCTAAAGTTACTAACGATTTTAATATTCTCACAAATATTTATATATTATAAAATTTAATTTTTATGATAAAATTATATATTATATTCTTAAAAAAATTAAATGTATTTTGAAAAGATAAAATAATGTTAACTATAAGATTTATAGCTGTAAAATTGACGCAAGTAATCTAATTAACCTAAACCAAACTAAACCGAACAAATTCGGCTTGATTTGGTTCGGTTCGATTTCGGTTATTAGTGACAACCGAACCGAACAAGGTTTTGCACATCCTTAATCGAAGGGATTCCTTAATGAAACTCTACTTCACACTCTTTTAAAGTGGAGATGTGTGAGAGTGATATGTGATCACTTTTTTTTAATTAGACATATTTTTCTCTCTCTTCATTAAATGTTCAATACACTTTTTAAAAAGTGAGTGCACTTTCTAAATAAAAAGGTTGTTTACTTTTAGAAAACAAATTCATATGTCATCTACACGAATCTTCACATCAAGAAAGTGTGAAGTGGAGTTTCATTCAAGAGTCTCCCAAACATTTTCTTTTAGGAGAAATATTAATCTAATTGCAAACTTTACAAGTGTATATACATGTATATCCATTAGATATTAATATTTTACATATTTTTAAGTGTGTAATAAATAATTCAATGAATATACTTATATAGTTACACATGTAGTTGCAACATATTTTCTTGAGAAAAAATAATATTAGTTATTAGTTATATAACTAGTTCCGTCACCAAATCGTACTTTTAAGGAAAAATCAATCTGATTTCTGACTCATTAACACCTTTCACCGCGTTAGGGTGCCATGCTAGCAACATTTTATAGCATTTCAATTCTCATTAACTTAAACCCAGCATTGGCACATGTGAAATAAGGCTTCTGTGCTTGTTTTTGGTTATATTTAATATGAAACTATTATATTAATTTTATGTGTATTCATGTGTAGTTGAACACTTTATTCACCTGGCATCTTTCCCATTTTGAGAGCCCGACCAACAAAAATAATGAACAATCATGGTTGTTGGGGCTCTGTATATGCACCACAAGAAACTGCGGAACTAGTTACAAATTTTTGTGTCACTTGTAGCTAAAATTTTATAATAAAATGGTCACTTGTACGTAATTAAAACTTTGTAGTCAATTTCTCTATTTCTTGTAGTGATCGGAGCACCTCACATTTTATTAATTAGACATAAATTTTGAGTACGTACAATAAATAAAAAGCATTTATCTAAATAAAAAACGGATTAATATAATGGTATACATGAGGCAAATCGATTTTATATAATACATAAATCAAATGTTTTAGGAATGAGAGATTATGCAGTACGTAATGAGTTCAAAAAAAAAAAAAACTTACTCAATATAATCTTGATACAACCTAAATATGTAAGAATATTATATAGCAAATCAACTCAAAATATCCGAATTTAACAAACTCCTAATACAATTAAAATAATGAAATTAAACCAACAGGCAACAGTATTAAAGTAAATAAAAATGGAAATTTTTACTGAAAGTCTACTTCTTTGGTTAGCGAGGATTTCTCTGTTTCATGCAAACTTATATTTGAAATGTATTGTAAATGATCATTCATAAGTCAATCCATTCCAAGTTAAATATAACTTAAGGAAAATATTCATTAGAAAACAAAGGGTAGTTATTATTCCATAATCAACACTACAAAGTACAATCTCTTTTGTTACATATACATCGTACACTACAGAGCATATATATAAAAATGCAAGCACGTGCCTCAAACACACCCTCACGTGGAAGCCAGGGTGCTCTTATTCCATACTACAAAGTAGAACATGAAATAGAAAGAAAGAAAGAAAGAAATAGACTTTCATTTAAGGGGATGCACCATCCCCACCACCATATCCTGATCCATACCCGGATCCGTTACCAGAACCACCTCCGCCATGACCGCCACCACCGCCTCCGCCACCGCCGCCTCCACCGCCATTGCCGTACCCAGACCCACGGCCACTTCCCGACCCGTATCCATAACCCGAACCGCGTCCACCTCCAGACCCACTGCCACCGCCTCCGCCGCCACCACCTCCACCACCACCACCTCCAGACCCACTGCCCGACCCACCTCCAGACCCATAACCCGATCCAGATCCATATCCCGAACCATACCCGTTACCACCGGAGCCACCACCGCCACCACCTCCTTGTCCACCACCGCCGCCGCCTCCTCCTCCAAGCCCATTACCCGACTCGCCTCCTTCGCCATAACCCGACCCATTTCCGGACCCGTACCCGGAACCCAACCCGGAACCACCACCACCGCCACCGCCTCCTCCTCGACCTCCTCCGCCGCCACCGCCGAATGCCTTATATGATCTAGCGGCTGTTGTTACGTCCACGATGATCAAAGCCAAGATCGCAAGAGCTAACACTTTCGAATAACTCGCCATTATTTGTTAAGAATGTTGAAATGGGCTAACTATATTGTAAATAAGGTGTTTGATGAAATGCCTTGGAGAACCAATGCTGAGGAGAAATGAGAGTTTTTTCAAGTATTTATAGAGGATGTAAGGTTGGGTTTGATAGGCAATCTTAATCCAACTCATCACCAATAACTTAGTAATTAGATTCTAGCAGGTTCTTAGCGGTGGTGGTGGTGATCGTGGGCTGCTAGTGGTGGCGACTCGTGCTAAGGATTCATGGGAGGAAAGTGAAAAGAAGATAAGAGAAATAATGATGAGTCTTCCACTTTTGACTTCATAGCCGAATCTAAAAAACAATTAAAAGCAGCAGAAGAGCTTTCAGTTCATTGCGACATTCACACGTTATTTTTATTTCTTAATTTGGAGTGAGGAAGAAAAGAAGAAGATTGCATGCGTTGTTGTACGCGTGGGTACGAGGAGAATCGTAAAGAAGACGCTTCCTACCTGTGGTTTCAACACCTACTTCCCAGTAGTGGCATGGTGGTGCACCACCACAAAAACTTGTGTTTTTTGGTGTTGAGTTGTTTCGCAACTTTGTTTAATTTTGGACCACTAAATAATGTTTGAAGGCAGAGTTGTCTTTACTTACCAACAAGAGGATCGTTCTGACGGTCGAATGTTAATGGAAAATGACAAAGAAGAAGTAAAATGTTAAAGGGACTCCTATTTTATACATTTAAAATGTAAATTAATATTAATGTATCATTAAATTAATATATTAACACATTATTTGAAATAATTTTATTCTGTATAAAAGTGATATATAAATGAGATTGAGGTTCAAGTCTCGAGTTCGAGCCTGGACGTATCCTGTTTATCCGTCTCTGTTAGGAGGGGTAGCTCAAATGCTTCTACCACACTGAGTCTGAGAGGATTAGTTTCGTCCAAAAGAAGAAGGACACTTCTCAAAGTGCCAAAAAATTAATAATAAAAAAAAATATATATTTAAATATATAAGTGTAAAGGTAGGATTACTCTAAAAAAGAATGGCATCAGTTTTAATTAATCTTCACTGTACTATTGTTTTAGTTGAAATTTTATAATGAAAAACGCATGTATATATGATAAATTTTTCATCTATTTTGATGATAATGAGCAAGACAGACTTTGGACAAAAGGGCTTTTAGCCTAGAACACTCACAACTTATTTTTGCTCTAATACGGCGCCTTAATTCCTAGACTTCATATAGAGAGGGGGTGCAAGAACCGCTCAGCTATGCGCCATTTGCAATAGTTATTCCAATGTGGTACTGGTAAAATTGTATATGATATAATATAATATATATCATCTATTTTAATTAATTTTTTTTTTAAAAAATTTTGGTGGCGCCCAGTCAGCAGATCTAAAATCTAAGTATAGCCACGTTATCTGCAAAAGAGTCATTATTTTGATTTCATTAGCATTTGTAAAGTTTTAAAAAAAATTTGTGACAATCAGTCTAAAGCCCGCCCTAAATTTTGCATCAAAATTAAATATTCTATAGGTTAACTTTATATTTAATTTTTTAGTTTTAATATTATTTTAACTCAGTTTTAAACTTTTTAATTACATTATTCTTTTAAAGACTGTGAATGCATAAAGTCTTTATGTCAATATATTTAAGATAGTGTTTGGTAACTCTTTAATTTCCAACTTCTTATATTAATTTTATTTTAGAGTTAAAATATTTTTTAACTTAAAATCTCAACTTTTTACTATAAAAGTAGTTGAACTTAAAAATATTATTTATATATAAAAATCATATTGAATGTTGTCCATGCTTTACAATAATAAATAAATAAATTTATTTATTATAATATAAATTTATTTAAATTATTAATTACTTACTAGTCCACAGCCACATGCATTGCACATAAATAAAAGGGGTACGTCGATAATTATCAAAGAAAGTTAAAAGGGTTAAAAATTGTTAAAAATAAAAAATAAAAATGAGGTTGTCATATATTTACTAACATTATAAAAGTTTTTTTTTTAAAAAAAAGTAAAGGAAATTTGTTGCGCTACCGCACAACAAACATTAATTCATATTTGTGTAAAATTTGAAATAATTTTCTGTTTGTTTTGACTATGTACTTTTATTTATTTTGTATTGATTTTATGAATTTTCTATTTATTTTGTTTTGATTATGTATTTATTTTGTTTGTTTTGACTATGTATTTATTTTGTATTAATTCATTAAAAATATTTATTTGTTAATATATATATAAAAAGGACCTCATTATTATAGCTCGCCCCCCGGGCCCAAAATAGTCAGGAACGTACATTATCCTTTTCTCAAATTTTACAATAGTGAGAAATTCATCCACTTGGCACACCATTTTAGTAAGGTTTAGACTATCATACTCATTAATATAATAATAAGTAGTTTCATATTTGTCAAATTGTATTTTGGTAGTTATTAGTAAATAAATCTAAATCAAATTAAATAATGTAAGCTAGCTTTTAGGATTGTTGTTGAATTAGACCTTTAATGTGCTCAAATCAATCGCTAAAACTTTATAATTATGATTTATTACATTCATTGGAAACAACGGTCTAGACCTAGCTTTGTGATCAATCTACACAATGTTAAATAATCTTATGGTATGCTAATGTTGATTAGCTTGAGTGGTTGTTGCATCTTTGTATCTCAAACAAGGTCAGAGTTTAAATCTCCTTAAATCTCAAAAGAGTTAAAAAGGAGTTGTCATAGCCTTATTAAGTTTTGTTGTGCTTTCAAGTCTTTGTTCTCTCCTTTTATTATTAATGATTGGAGTTGCCTGCTAGTAGCTTGTTTATTTGACTTGTGAGCCTTTAATGTTTGAATGTAGAATGTAAATATTATAGAATAACGAAAAATGATTTATCTAATTGTAAGGTAATGGTTCATAGTATTTTCTAAATCACGATTTAATATTGCTTCCATTTTATATGATAAATTTACGGTTCAAAGCATTTCTTGAAAAAAAAAAAATTTAACCAATTTCTTGAAAAACTTTTTTTTAACCAATTTCTTGAAAAACTTAAGAATGCAAAATGAACTAATCATGAATATATGTCAAAAACTATAGGCCTAGAGTTTAACATTTTCTTAAAATCACAATTTAAGTTATTAATAGTAAGATATGGACATTAATATATATATGTATATGTAGCCTTGTCACCATTCCTTTTCTCTCTCTTCTTCTTTGTTTGGCCCATTTTAGGAGGTGGCTATACACTATCAAGATTCAACTCCACATATCCAATTACAAATTTAAAGTCGGGTAGCCTCGTCAGATGAGAGACGAGGTATTAGTCGTGGTTGAGAGTCAAGATCTCGACTTTATAGTTTTTGACTTTGAAATAGTCTCGCTTCTTCAAAGAGGTTAAGTGTGACACTGGAGGTCGTAGACCAAAAAAAATAAAAAATAAAAAAAATTACAAACCTTCTTATTTATTTATTATAAGACAATGTCAACCATATTGATGACTTATAATTCGTCCTTAATCTACAATGATTATGGTACGTTAAATTGAGCTCATTTCTTAAGCGTACAAGGAAACAATTCATAAGGTCCCATATTCAATTGATTATTGAAATTAAGTCATATTTCAACATCGTTTCTAATTTATTGATTAAATCTTTTTTGTGCTTAATTTGATGTATCTGGTTTTAATTACAATCAATTGAAGCTAATAAGAATTTAAACAAATCAAGCAACCTCCCCCCGGCAAGGCAATGCAAGGCAAGACAAGCCAAGATAACCCCCAAGTCAAAAAAGTGAAACTGAAATAACACCTACTATGAAAAAAAAAAAAAAAGGATTCTCCACATATGAAACAAGGGGCTGAAATATTGCACTTTTCCACACCATGTAACGACTTATATATATGATAAAATCCCTTCATGCAATCACCTACTAAAGTAAATTAAAGTTGACAGCTAACAAGCTGAGGTGTTGCAATGCTACGGGGATCTTATAATCTTTAATTTATGATTTTCTCTTTATTTTTATTATTAGTACATAAAAAAACAATATAAATACATATATAATTGAAGGTTTTTTTGGGCAACTTTGGCCAATGTATCATGCAAGATAAGATGGATACGCCATACGAGATTCCATAGCACTTAATGATCTTCGGACAATGTATTTTAATAAATATTTTATAAGAAAAGAATAATATATTATATTTCTGATATAAATAAAATAGTAAAATCATTTCATCATATAGTAAGATAAACATACGTAAAAATGGGAAAACTGTAAAGGTATAATAGGAAGAATTTTAAATTATAACAGCCAAAATGTAAAAAAAAAAAAACATGAATGCAAGAGGACAAATTAGTTAAGGTGAAAAATCAATTAATTTTTTTCTGCCCAACACCTCTAGCCCCTTTTTTTTTTTGTCAATTTATAATATTTATTACATTGGTTGACATACATACAAGTCATTCTACATTAGCGAATCAAAGACAAGGGTTGTCTTGACTATTAATAGGGAAACAAATGCCGGCACCAAGGCCTAGTAGAGCCTCAACAACTCTTGCCTTCGGTGGTAACCTCACAACCTAGTTACACTAGTGGGCAAGGTTCAAATCTTACTATGGATAATAATTAAATTAAGAAGTTATATTTGATTTAAATCGTTGTTTAGTGGGGTTTTAGTGCCTATAATATATTATGGGCCTTTCGGTCTATTTATAAGTTTTGAGGTTGACATGTGACACAAATTCTCCTAAAATTGATCATTGATGTAATGTTATATTAAAATAAAATCGTTTTTTTTTATATTAAAAAAGAGTTGTAGTTTATGCTAATAGTAAATATGCTTCAATACATAAATGAATAAATTAAACAGTGTATATTCATATTTTGTTTCATAGTGGTTTTGCATTAACTTAATACACAATAACATAATAAGTTGTTGAATGTACAAATATAACATCTCATTTAGTAGCCAACACTAACTAGCTTTCTAAAAAGGTTTTAAGGTTAGGTTCAAGTCTCCTTAACCTCAAAGGATTAGGTATGGATAGTTGCCGTTCATTGATCTTATTCGATGAGTAAAACATTGTTATGAATTCCATAAAAGATTTAATTCGATGAATAAAACATTGTAATGAATTCCATTAAAAGACTTAACTTACAACTCAAATCTTTATAATGAATTCCCAATTTATTACCTTGCCTAGCTATATATTACGCATAAAATTAATTAGATCAACCAGAACCTCAACATTAAATTCAAACAAATCTTATATTCTTAATAACATCAACCCAGCTATATCTTATTCAATCAATTTGATGGCTTCATGTGAGACACACACAGCTTCTTCACGGGCAGAAGGTGATGAGATAGTTGGCACCAGTGGGGCAAGTAAAAGTACTAGTAGCATCATCATAAGCATAACTATAAGCTTGAGGACAAGCCTTCTTGAACACCATCGAGTAATTCGTAGGAGGACATGTCGATGGTGTCGAATAAGCCCCTCTGCAACAATACCTATCTTCATCAAACGCCGTGCAAGCGTTCTTGCACCCAATCACACTACTATTACTATTATTCCCTCCTTTCACACTTAACTCTCCCGGGCATATCTCGTTCAAATTAGCAGCACAAGTAACTTCCTTGCACTTCAACTTTTCATCTTGAACCGTCACGGACAATGGCAAATTAAACCCATCTACGAGGCTTATATCATAGAAATCTTGTCCGCCATACCCGGCAAGAGTGTGCTCTATGAGACTAACCGGTGGTGTCCCTCCTAAGCCGTTACCGCATTCGATCTTTCCCGAACCACAGTCACCGGTGGCGCACCTGAAGAGCCCCGAATGCTCGTCCGTGGCGCAAATAGTTCGGGCCCAGAATCGACCTGACCATGGTGATGGCACGTCTATGGAAGATGATGCACTGGGGGCGAGTTCGAACCCGGTTTTGGGTAATTGAGGAGAGCCAGCGCCGCTCAAGGCGCTTGGCCATACTGTGTATGAGCAGTTGTTTTTTAGAGTAAATGTAGCAGCTGATGCTCCTGTTTGACATGAAAGAAGAGAATTTTTAGGCCTTAAAGAAGTTTGGATCATGATTAATCAAAAACCGTATTTTGTATCTAAAAACTCGAAAATAAAGAAAATGCTTTTGATTAATCTTATTCGAAAACAGTTTCCTTTGAAAATTTTACTAAGGAAATAACATGTTTTAAGAAAATAATTTTCGTGTTTTAGATTGTATTCTTGTTTTTGAATCACTAACTAAATGCAGCAAAGTTAAACAGGGTGATACAGAGCATAATCTACAAAGGGATAGATACAATACCTGAGAACAAAAGGGAGAAAAGAAGGAAGAAAGCTAGTATTAATGGTGCCATTTTTTCCATGTATCACAAGCTGTAGACCTTGGCGAGAGTAACTGGCTCTTTCTGGCCGGGGAGATTTTGTGCCATTTATAGAGTCTACTGCAAGTGGAAATCTTAAATCTGAAAAGATTGATTTGTAATATTCATCCGAGGAAGGTATTAATTACTTAATTAATGAGAAGTGCTAAAACGATCTTAAAAATATATACCGGCGAAAATCTATATCTAAGTTGATATGACAATATATTATATTACCACATCATCAGAGAAAAAAAAAGAAAACATCATTCGATCATCGTACACCATATCAACATAAGTATGATTTTAAATATAATTTTTGAGTTGTAAAATATTTCTCTTAATTAATTAGTCATCATATTTTAATGCAAAGTTCGGCCTTGTACACACATACATGCCATATACGGTTTTGTTTCTTTCTTTGTTTGATTTTTGTGAGTAACTCTACCTTTCAATCCTTTGACAAAAAAAAAAAAAAAAAAAAAAGGAAGAAGAAGAAGAGAGGAAGAAGAAAGACCCAACCTTTCAATCAGGTTAGTTCTATACGGCCTTCCACACCATGAAAATGACGTTCAAAAGAAGTGGGCCACAGAGAGAAAATTATGCAACTAATTGCCTATAAATATAACCAATGTTAAACAGTTGATTGGATATCTTCATTAGCAATAAGGCAAGAAAATAATGATTAATTAATTTTTTTTAATTAATTTTGTATTTGTTGAGCTCGTGCAATTAGTAGAGAAAACTTCTATTTGTTAAAGACTACTACACCCAAAAGTTATAGTGCCAAGGTAGTGTATGGGCCATTCAACAACTTAGATTACCATATAATAGGATTTTAAAACGTGTACAGTACACGTATTTTTTTTCAGAATAAATGATAACTTGATATATATCCATTCAGGGGCGTAGCTAGAAATTTTATTTAAAGTGGGCTAAATTTTTTTTTTAAAGAAAAACTTCAATTGTAATCTAACAATATGCTCCCATCAAAAGTAGGCGCAGCCATCTATAATTTCCATAGTTATGTATCTGCTTGTTAGAAATAATCTTATGAATAAGCAATATATATGATTTGATAATTAAATTAAATTCTCTATACTAATATTAAATTTAATTAAATTTTCTACACCCTTTCAAATATATATAAATTTTAATATTGGAAGAAAAGCTACATAACTAACTTAAAGTTATGTGTACTGCTTCTAGAATTAATTTAAGAAATAAAAATAACATGATAAAAAGGAGATGCGCTTTAAAAAAAGTGCTAACGACAACTTTTTGACTCCGTTAAACATTTTGTAATTTCAGCTGCCATGTCATTTGTCAAAAAAAAAAAAAAAAAGAGTCATTTTAAAGATGTTTGAAGGGTATTTCAGTCGTTCCACTTGCTAGTCAATAAACGCCTGAGTTGGTCAAAGGTCTAAGACCTGAAAAAAAGATAAAAGTGAGGGAAGGGCCTAATATTAATATTAGAAACTATTTTAAGGGACACGATTGTGGAATCAAAATTGACACTGTTTTGTTGTGTGAAGTAGGAGGAGATCTTGAAAACTAAGCTACAGAAAGCAAGAATCGTCAAGAAGAGCTTCAGAGAGGAAGAAGGAGACTGGGAGATTCTCACAGCGTTTATTTCTTTGGCACCATTACTTTTCTGGTGAGATATCGATGATCTCTGCGTTTATTTCTGTTTTTCTTGTGTAGATTTCAGTTGATAAGGATTTGTAATTTTGTAAATTGCGTTGATCTGGCGTCTTAATTATCCTTTTTGTGTGTGTGTGTGTGTGTGAAACCTATTTTCTTGATTTTAATGGTTAAAACAAGAAATACGGATGATTTGGTCACTCAAGAAAGGGTTTGAAATATCAATAGATATATATATATTTTTTTTGTGTATTTGAGTTTAAGGTTCTTTTCTTAGCGGTGATTAGATGAATATTTGGATAGCTTGTTACTGAAGCAAGTGTAAATTTGATTTTTGGAAGGGATTTGGTTAGATAATGCAAGAAATTTCTGTAAAAGTTCGATTTCTTGAGAAGATCAATTTCATAGTAATGGAGCAGAGATATGGATCTTGTGATCTTTACTTTTCAATTTTTCGAGTTTCTTGTTTAATTGTGTTGTGCTGTAGCTATTGAATTCGAGGAAGCCTTCATTTTGTGGATTATGAGCCTGTAATCCGGTCTTGTATAGCTGAATTTCGTTGATATATTGTGAATCTATTAAAACCACTTTTCTTTTTAATCTTTATGAGTTTTTCTCCATTAATACTTTGCTTGGTGAATTTTATTGATGTATTTGTATGATAGGATGATTTAGCCTTTCACATTATGTGATGATTTTATTGCAGACTCATTCTTCAACCTTGTGATTTCATTGGCCTTCCAAAAGGCAGAATGGGATCTGAAAATAATGGAAAAGATTCAGATGTTGCTGAATGGCTATCAGAATTGCGCTATGATACGTGGCTTCCACTCACTGTGTCTGGTTCACAACCATCAGCTCGCTACAAGGTTGCTTATTTTCACCTTAGGACTAGCTTTCAGTAAAAGGAAAAAAATAATAATTATAATTAGAGTTTAGGGATGAGGGCTTGAAACTAAACATTAATTCTGAAATCTATACTATTTATAAAGCCAATACTTCTTATTGACGGTGTGCTGCTTTTATCATAATCCCAATAATACCCTTTTTTTATCTATTAGAAATTCTGATTTCCAACCCATATTATAAACACTTAAGGGGTATTTTTGAACAATTAATCTAACCAACCCACCTTTTCAGTTTCCACCTTTTTCTCTATGTTCCAACCGACACATGCAACTGATGAGACTTAATCCTTTATATACCTTTAAAATTAAAATAAAATAAATATAAATTATAAAATATAACTGTCAATCACATGTAACGCACGTGCACGTTCACTAGTTATACGTAATTAGGTTTTTTTTTTGGTAGTCTTTAATTCAATCTCTTTGAACCATTTTGGGCATGAAGCTAATAAAACTTGTTATTTTTATGTTCTGGTTCTGATTCCTGAATGCTTTTCTTGTCTAATACTGTAGCACGGTGCTATAGTGGCTAATGGAAAGCTCTATGTTTTGGGAGGCAGTCGTAAGGGTCGAAACCTAGCTGACATTCAGGTACAAAATATGCCCATAAATTTCTATAGATAAAGCATATTCTTGTGTGCGTTTCTTTATATTGTGTTTTTTTCTGCAGATTTTAGATCTTAAAACTTTGACATGGTCTACAATGAAACTACATTTCGATTCAAAATCTGGTACAGATGGGGAAAGTAGGCCACAGGATGTCTTCCCTCCTACAGCAGGTCACAGTGTGGTAATAGTTTTCTGTCTTTTGTGTGTCCTATGTGAAGATTAATGTCACTTATTCTTTGTTTACTTCCCTAACTATCATTTTTTCGACAGATTCATTGGAGAAATAAACTCATTCTCCTTGGTGGCCATTCAAAGGAATCTTCTGATTTCATAACAGGTTTACTCTTATGAAAACAACTTTTTGGTATTGTGTCATAAATTATCTGATCTTGCTCTTATTCCATCTCCCTTGATTTCGTGAAGTCCGATCAATTGATCTAGAAACTCACCATTGCTCTGTTTTAAAGACCTCGGGAAAAGCTCCGGTAATTTCATTGAATGAATTGCAATGACTTATAGTTCTTGTCTTTATCTATTTGTCTCTCCATTTCTCTTTTTCAACTTGGCTGGGAGAGAGTTTTTCATCATCTATTTCAATGGAGTTGAAGTAGCAAACAGAAATCCTTGACTGATTTGATATGATGCATGCTCTATTTCAGATAGCTCGAGATGGGCAATCGGTGATGTTGGTTGGCTCTAGATTAATAATATTTGGTGGAGAGGATGCTAGGAAGAGACAGCTACTAAATGACGTTCATATTCTTGACCTGGAAACCATGACATGGGATATGATGAGAACATTGTTAGTTTAGCATTTCCTTTCTTGATTTCCTTGTATGTTCTCTGAATTGTAGTTGATACCTTTCTTTTACTTCCATAGGCAGACACCACCAGCACCAAGATGTGATCACACAGCTGCAGTGTATGCAGAGCGCTACCTTCTGATTTTTGGTGGTTGTTCACATTCAACTTGTTTTAGTGATCTTCATATATTGGACTTAGAGACGGTAAGTCTACCTTTTTGCTTTGCTTGTTTCAAGATCAAATATAATCTTAAAAAGTAAAGTATTTTAATCATTGTTGTTGCTGTAACCTTTTCATGGCCTTATATATTGGGGGCTGGCAGTAGTTTCTGTTTCACAATCCAATACTATCTTGTCTTGAACCTCTTATCTTCAGTCAATGAATGTGTTTTGGTATATATTCTTATAAACTTGAAGCCAGCACTTTAGAGATTTTAGTCTCTATAATTAGTAATTGCTTGGTAGGATGTTACTGAGCTTTCTCATGTGGTCATTTTATCTTGATTCTTGACTATTTTATAGTTAATAATCTGATTTTGGTTCTGCATTCAAAAGCTTGAGCTCATGCAATTTCTTCAATTTTTTAACATGTTCCTAGTATGATGTTCTGCATGGTGTTGTCATTGCAGATGGAATGGTCTCAACCACAAGTTCAGGGTGCTACGGTGACTCCCAGGGCAGGTCATGCTGGAATTGCAATAGGTGAAAACTGGTATATAGTTGGTGGTGGAGATAATAAAAGTGGTATGTGGAATTGTGATCATTGTACGAAGTTTCTTTTGATCCATTTATTTTATGTGAATGTGCCTTTAATTTGATTGCAAGAATTCTTCACTCAGATGAGTTAAAGAATGGATTCTTGTTTACAGGTGCACCTGAAACGTTGGTATTAAACATGTCTAAGCTTGTTTGGTCAGTGTTGACTTGCGTAGATAAACGAGATCCTCTTGCCAGTGAGGTTGCTTTCTTTTTCTTCATTTCTGGATTCCTCTAAACTATTCTTTTTAAAGTAGCTATCATAATTGTTAAGACTATTTTAAGTTGTACAAAGAGCATCTGCCAAATGTTTCCAATTCTTCATGCATAAATCTCATTCTTGGTGTCATTTATTACTGGTTTACCACATCAGCTGCAAATTCTTTTAGATGCATTGACAAACGTAACAAATATAACATCTGGAAGTTAATGATTTGTAGGGACTCAGTCTTTCTTCAACATCATTAAGAAACGGCGAGAACCTTTTGGTTGCCTTTGGGGGTTACTATGGGGAATATATCAATGAGGTAAGCTGTGTACTGACTTTCTCCAACAACATAATTTTAATATTTTGTGTTGTAAATTATAATTGGCTAATTTTTTATTTATCTTGTTGTGGGCAAGCTGGATTTTGCAATGTGAAGTTATGAGCATCAGCTGTCTAACTATTAGCCCAGATCCCTTGTTTTAAGTTGTTGAAATCAGTTCTTTTATTTCTTTTTGATGAATGCAAGCAAATGTTCCTGTATAATGCATGTATTATTTGGCAACCTTGGTAAGATCACCATAATTGCATAGAATGAAAGTGTGTCACTTCTCCCCCAAACAACAACAAAGAACCTTGCACCAACTACTTAAGGCACACTATACAAATCCTCATCCTCAAAACAATCTCCTTAGTTTCCTTGGTTGATTATTTGACTGCTATATTAGATATTGGCACTTACAATTATGCTATACAAAAATGGAATTAACTGACAGAGAAACTGCACTTTCAAATAGCATGGGAAGTTTCCTATTTAATCATTTAGGTTCTTGAGCTTTAAGCCACCTTTAAAGTTTAATCTTAGTTTTAAGATTTGGATGTGATTTGTACATGAAACCCTTACAATTTTTTTTTAACACATGGTCACACATTAAGCAAATTAATTAACTTAGATCTTCCATTTAATGTGACATCATGTATCAACAACACATTTGTGTATTTTAGAAAAGGTCAGCTGTATCTTAACTTAAGAATATCTTTTCTTATACAGATGGAAAGGGAAAGTAGTAATGAAGGATCAATTAACTTAATTTAGATTTGGCCGCATCTTTCTTTTAGGTTCTCCAGTTTCTTTTAGGTTCTTCACACTAGGGTTAGAAACTCATTTCCTTAAAATCTCAAATGATTAATTCTCCACAATCCTGACCATCTTTCTGCCCCCTTCATGCAATTCAGTGTATCAATTATGGGCCTCCTCTGATTCAATCAGTTGCTCATATTTATTATTTTCTTTAATTTCAATTACAAACAAGTACTTCCATCTAGTTCATTTGTGTGTCAATTATCTTCAGGCTACTATACTGACCACTAGTAATGCTTTGTTCTTCGATTCAAACTTTAGGTGTATGTTGTGAGACTCAAGCCAAGAGACTCACCACGGCCTAAAATTTTTCAATCACCTGCCGCAGCTGCAGCAGCGGCATCTGTTTCTGCTGCATATGCCTTGATCAAAAAGACATCTGAATCAAAGTCTGATGGAATAATTGAGGAGGAGGATGAAGCTATTAATGGACTCCAAATGGAACACCCTCCACAAGACATAACTAGCAACGTAGAAGGACTTATGGAAGCTAAAAAGATGTTGGAGATGTCAATTGCAGATATCGTAGATGAAAACTCAAGGATTAAGGGAGAACTTGAAGAGGTGAATAATACCCATGCAGAATTGTCTACGGTATGCTTCTATTTCAATGATTTAGAACAAGTTTCACCTCTGTGAGGCTAATATTTGAGCTAATTCTCATTGTGTTA
Source organism: Paratinospora sagittata (assembly GCA_035771175.1). Classification (NCBI taxonomy): domain Eukaryota; kingdom Viridiplantae; phylum Streptophyta; class Magnoliopsida; order Ranunculales; family Menispermaceae; genus Paratinospora; species Paratinospora sagittata. Next base: position 10,203,655 of record CM069606.1, on the reverse strand, counting down.
CCTAATTTTCTTGTAGGAACTACTCTCAGTCAGAGGTCAACTGGCGGATGAGTTGTCAAGATGTTTCAAACTTGAGGTTCTGTCTTCTTTTTTATTCTGTTTTATATTGGGGTTATCTTTTCTTTGCTTTGTGGTTTTGATCTACAGTGACCGTTAAGTTCTTTGGATTTAAAGTTTCCTTTTCTTTTTCTCTCTTTAGGTAAAATGCGAATGACAAAATTTTTGGGTTGCTCCTTATGTAGGCACAAATTGCAGAACTGGGGCAGGCCCTCAACTCATTGCAGTCCATAGAGAACGAATTGGAGGTACTACGAAGACAGAATTCTGCAATGGAACAAGATACAGAGTTTGGCACTGATGGGGCTACCCAGAGGCAAAGTTCAGGTGGCGTTTGGCAGTGGATTGCTGGTGGCAAAAGCAACTCTTAAAATTGTGTAAGATCAGAAACATGATATGAAAAGAGTGGGGCACAATGTTATAGAAACATGATATGAAAAGAATGGGGCACAATGTTAATGAATTTTTTTTTCAACAGGCAGTTTTTACACGTAGGGGAAGATAATCAACATGGTTTTGGTTGAAGCAAACTGAAAAGCCCATCAAGAAATCCTGCTTCAAATGCATTGGCAAAAGTCATGTATTTTCAGAGAATCAGAGCTTGCAAGCCATTGTTATTTCAAACGAAGAACATCTGAAACATTTTGGGAGTTTTTGAGCTACACAGAGGTTGCAGGCTAATTCATTAGGTAAGGGATGACTTGTATTTGTTCATTGTATTGTTGTTTACCGGTTGGAATGGTTTCTTTGTCCAATTGAATTCATTTTTTTTTGTTAGAGTTTGATATATGAATTCCATCCAGTTGCAGCTAATGACAAGCATGCAGTTCTATCAAAATATATAGTTGCTTAGCATTCAAGGTAGTAAATTTTCTGCCTAGTTAACACCTTTTATCAATTAGTAGGATGTTCTTCAGAAGCAACATTGGCAGTGATGAACCACCAACTGTTTGTAACGTGTATACAAGTGAGCACCCAACCCTACCAAATCACAGTAACCGTGTCCCTTGTAGTTTACAACTTGGAGAAAAGCTGTTGGGTTTGGCTAACCAGTTCTTTTCTCAAGATTTTGCCAGCAGCTGATCTTGGGATGCTGCTAATAAAGCCAACCTTCCTTACTTTCTTGTATGGAGCCACCTGAATAAGAATTTACACTACTGATTAGAAATCCAACAAATATAGTTGTTGATATCAGTCCATGCTTATTGAAAGTAGTTTCCAACATAAGATCCTTTTGAATCAGAGCTCCCAGTATCATATAAGTAAGAGCTATTATATTAGATAAATGTTTTAACTTTATTTATCAATCTTGCATCAATATTATTATTATGAGAATGTACTAAAATTGTCCTTTAAAATGTTATTTTATTTTTTATTAAAAAAGTTACTTTTTACATTAAGAAGGAAAAGATACTATTTTATAATTTAACTAATTTTCTTTTTTTGCACTTTTTTCTTTTATTTTGACTTTCTTTTTAAATTCAAGTAGTTCTTGTTCTACCTTTATAATTTTCATCATCTTACTCTTATTTTATTATTATTTTATTATTTGAAATAATTTTATTCTTTTATTAAATATTTAATTAAAAATAATAAATTATAATAAAATTTTCCGAATACTACGTATCTATTAACCGTCTTTAGAGCGTCCCATTGCATTTACGTTGTGTATGAAGGGAAGAAACACAGTTGCCAACCTGACTAGCTACAAACTGAATCACTTGGTCTTCAGTGAGTTCAGAATCAGCTGATCTCACCACATATGCCATCGGTATTTGCCCCGCCTCCTCATCTTCAACCCTGCCAAAAAAAAAAAAAAAAAAAGGTTTTTTAGATCACGTCCTTTCAACCTGTAACCCACGGTTCACCCTTCACTAAATGCATGCAAAACTGGGGCTGTAGACTTGGTTGTCTCAAAAATCTTAAATTTTTTTTATAAATATTTTTAAAATTAAAATAATAATCATTTTGTCATAAATTGACCGGTCAACAAATGACGTGGCCATACTTAAATTTTAGATCTACTAATTCGGCGTCACCAAAGATTTAAAAAAAAATAAAATTAATTAAAGACATTTTAAAAAAAATATAATAAAGATAATACATAAAATAATTTTTATATCTTTTAAAAAAATATCTTTAATTAAATTTTTAAAA